>CM076583.1:359446499-359715841 GCA_034641835.2 Pinus albicaulis | reverse complement strand
TAATCAACAAACATCTATTGGGTAAATGGAGTCAAATTTTCTTTCACAAAACATAAAGATCAGTTTCATATGGAAGTCAGGGCATTTCAGGGTTTAGATGCATCAATAGAACAGTAGGACATAGAATAAACACAATTCATGAACATATGGAGGAAGTTAGAGCACCTTCAGTGAATTCTAAGTAACATACGTTCATGCCACTGCAAGTAATTTAAAGAGAAACATCATGAGACAATCAAACATCCATAACCCTTTCTGAATCCTGAGTGATGAAACAAAACTCTCTATATTAAGATAAAAAAACAGTTCTCTGATATCACAAAAAGTATGCTTGTTCAATAAAAATTCCAACCCTATGCAATTTGATTTCTTCCCTCTTATAGAGTGTTCATTACATCCTTGGATTCCTTCCAAACATTTTAGAAGAAATTTGAATTTGACATCGATCAACTTCTAAACAAACTTCATTTACAAACTGACAGTTAAACTGTCTATCTTACAGTCCTAATACAACTAGGACTAAAACACTATTTATTATATCTTAACAACCTTTAACAACCTTATATAATCATTAAAAACTGTGCTTGATGACTATTTCTTCTAGACTTCGACCATGATGTTGTTTAGCTTCTTGCTGTTAGACCCCATCAACCTGCTTCTTATCCATTCCTACAAAATAGGAGCATGTTCCATGTATAATAGTTGAATGCCTCATTTATATTCATTCGAACCAACTGTTGAGGAACTGGTAGCTCAAAGCATGTGGAAAATGTCTTATAACCTTCATTTTAATTCAACCTTCCAGCTGTGCAAATCCCAAACCTCCAAAATGGTGCAAAAACTGTCAATATTGCTGTGATACGAAACTGCTGAGTCTGCTGTTTTCGTAGCACAAACTTTTCCTTTTAAAATAATTCTTCAAACTTCCATTTTTATGTGCCAAATCTCCTGGATCTTCATTTATATTCTACATATACCTCCCACCAGCATCAAAGCTCAAAACCAAACCCTTTTAACCTTTGAAAATTGCAAAAAAATTTCAAACTGTATCCTACAGCAGTTTCGTAGAGCGCTACGAAACTGCTGTGTGTCACCTTCAGCAGTTTTGTAGCGCGCTATGAAACTGCTGAGTCTTCACTTTTCACAGCTTCCTTCCAAAAATTTAGTTTTCAACCCTTTAGTACTATATTTCCAGGTATATATCAGCTTTCATAACCCATAAACATCAACTTTAAACAACTCCAAAAATGAGATATTACCACCTAACCTCAAAAATTTGTTAAAGGATGACACTTACTGTTTGCACTTATTTTAGCTGTGGCTGATCTTCAAACTGTGCTAGCTGTATTTCCAAGTCATCTACTCTCCTCTTAAGCCTTCTATTTTTTTCCCTTAGCTTGGTATTGACCATCCTAATGAATTTTTCTTCTTTGATTGCAGGTAGGGTCCATATGAAGAATTGAGCTTGACTATCAATTAATTCAGGGTTTGGATTTTTCTCCATCTCCCACAGTACTTTTATTCTTTCAAAGTTTTCCCTTTCTTCTGCATGAAATCTCACCTTTTTCTTCAACTTATCAATCTCATTATTTGCAAATCTGAGTTTGTCTTTAACATCTTCATAACTGCTCTTTTCTTTCTGAATATTGAAAACCTTGTTTCTATCTTCTTCAGGCATTGAAAATGATGTATTTGTGGTTTCTTCAAAAACATTAGCACTTTCACCTCGTGTTTGATCTATCTCCATGTCTGACTATTTCAAATTCTTGGAGTTGCTAGTTGAGGGTTTTCTGGGCTTAAAGATAAACTCTGCCACTTCATCCTGAAAATCTAACCTTTTGGATGTCTTCAATTTCTTTGATTTGCTGCCACCTATATCCAGTTTGATGAAGTCTGCTTGTACTAGGGGAGACTCTTCAATGTCAATGGCTTGAATTATATCATTCAAATTACCTCTTGACCCCTCTGTAACTACAACCTTACCCTTTTCCTTTAACCTTTGACTCCTAGTCAACTTATTTTGATCTGTTTTACTAATTGATTGTTCTAGAATTGTCTCCTTAACCAGAGTTTTCTTCTTCTGTGTAGATTTAGGAGTATCTTGGATATTCAATGTTGTTCTTATCATTGGTTTTATAACTTATTTCCGAGGCTTGAGCTTAACAAATCTTCTTGACTTTGTTTCTACAGGGGCAGTAATCTTTGATGGAGTTTTTTCTTTAGCTTGAGGACTAACACCTATTCCTTGAATCCCAATTGTACTCAAAATGAGGAATCAACCCAATCTCTGTTTGCTTTCTGCAGCTCATGTAAGACTATTAACTTGACTAAGCCATGGTGAAATAATGAGGTTTCACATGACTCAAATTTCATTTGTACCTTACATCTTAGCCAAACTTCTGAAAAGATAAAAAGGTAAATCTAGAGATATAATCCCTGTGAAATGAAGATTGTAATATTTTATTTTCTAGTCAGAACTTTATTAGGAAGTGGTTATAACTATATGTGTTCTATTTCGATCAACATGAGAATCGTAAGATTCTCATGACTGATCTATCCCTCGATTTTCTAATGTAACCACTATATAGTTCTCAGCCCTAGAGGTCGAGAGGTTAGCGGAGAAAAGCATTATTTTGGCTCTGTAATTGTGTTCAAATTAATACAGATTATCCTGTTATTGTTGTTACATGAATTATTCTATTTAGTTTCCGTTAAAGTTCTTTCTCTACGTGCGCCCTGCTAGGGAGGAAGGGCCCTCCTTCTTAGCAGGGATTTCAATGATTAGAGTAGTTGTGTGTATGTAATTGTATTTCAGTTTATGTATCAATAGAGTGTTGTTGTTGTTGTTCAGCTGAGAATATATCTGCTTCGATTTCAATTCTTTATATGTTGTTACACATATGATACTATAAATACCAGCTGGGTACTTGTTGTGTGGCGAGCTAGACAGATCAATTGAAGTGTGATTTCAATATTTTAGATCCTTTTATTTCTGCATGAGTGATTTATTTCCAGCATTTACTTTAGCAATGATTTCTTTTCTTTGGAATTGCTTTTGGTTGGGGTATCGGCACAGACAGTGCAACTATCATTGGAATAAATAGATGTCCCTGGAATGATAATTAAATGTGTGATTTTCAGTCATTTAATAGTGATTTATATAGCCCAACAACGTGCATGGAGTTTTTTGAATATTGCTACAAAAATTTGAAACTGAAATATGTGTCAAACTCTCATTCCCATGGAGTCGTAAACTGACATTGATACCATTGATCCGGATCTGGGGGAAGGCCCCCAAGATCTCAAAAAATTGAAAGGTATGAATAAAAGAGGAGAACACACAGTAAACAAAACCACAAATATTTTTTTTTATTAAAACAAAGAATAATTGTAAAATCTACATTGTGGTGGACAATATGTCCTTTTAGAAAATGTGACTTGTTACTTATAGTCTTTTTTATTTATAATACCACGGGTAAATTCCATGGGTGGGTAAATACCATGGGCGAGTGAATAAAATGGGTAGATGCCACTCGAAATACCATGGGTGGATAAATATGATGGGTGGATGAATACCATGGGTGGGTGCCACTTACAATACCATGAGTAGATTCTATGGGTGGATGAATACCGTGGGTGGATGAATACCATGGGTGAATGAATACCATGGGGATATCCCACTTTCAATTCAGATCACACAAGTCTACAATCCTCTCCTTGGATGATAAGTTTTCCAACCTAATTTGAACAAAATAAGTCTACCTTTAGTGATCTCCCCAAACCCTCTAGCCTGTAGTTGATTTTATAGGCTAAGAGGAGGAAGTTTTAGGTCCATACCTCAAGGATGAGATCCACTAAATTTGGGATTAGGATTCCCTAAAGAATGGGAATTAGCTCCATGATCAGAGGGGTTAGGCTCGAATAATCATGACCTCAAATCTTTCAGTTGAGATATATTCACCCAACAAAGCTTATATAATTCACTTTTTATTTTAAATTTTTTTTGAGTCATGTGCGCAGTCTATAGTGGAAAACAAAGCACAAGTTTGTGCATACATCAATGGTAAGAACTGTGAATGCACATGAACTGGCTAGGAAAGCGCATGAGTAACCAAAAATTAGTTTTTGGACCTTATTACCCATAATTCTTTTTTTCTTCAAGGTGTTTAATTTTTCGACTTGCAAGGTAGTGCTTTGGAACACATTGATGGATAGCAAAAGATCCATTTTAGCGGTCAGTTATCATGATGAAAAAATGACGTGTGAAAATCCCCCCCCTAAAGTGCGAAGTCAGAAAGGATATTTAAGGGCCTAAGTGCTTTTTCATACCAAATATTGGATCGAAGACCATGATTGGAGACTTGTAACAATCAATCAAGGGTTACAATGCAATTAAATCATCATTGAGGTAGGCATTCCCATACTCAGAGTAAACATAACTCGATGAGCTAGTAGGTAAATACACTAAGGATAATGTCAATAGTAGAAACAATATGGACACAGCCATCAAATATTAATTTATATGTACAATCATGAATGCATAGCTCCTCATAGCCAAGATGGATGAAACTAGATCCAAGGTCTTGATCTCCATCTCTACTGATCCATAGTATGAATCTAACCATGCGAGTAAATGTCTTGAAGTCGAACATGGTAGAAACCACTTTATTACCAGTCAATTATGTGAATCATTAATAAGTGCGAGAGAAACCACCATTAATGACAATGGTCCTCAAGTAACTCCCAGTACAATCTATGAAGTGTGAAAATATGTCCTGAAGTCGAACTCTCGTACAATGGTTCGATCGAAGATCAATGATAAGAACCTATCATCGAAGGTGATAAACCTACCATTAAGGCATGTAGGCCTCAAGGTACTGAAGAGGTTTTCGAGATCAACTTCTTATATATTGAGCTAAGGTCGATATGAAGCAATCCATCGCAGGAGGTCCTACGACATGAAACTCATTTCAAGTTTTTGAAGAATAGTTTTCTAGGAATGACTTAGGGATGATCGACGTGATTGAAGGCTACAAATTGCAAGGTAATTTTGAATTATGTTGTACTGCTCTTGAACATATCGGCGACACAAAACTTTAGACTTGGAAAAAATTACCTAAACAATAATACCCAAAACTAGCTGAAGACTTTAAATGAGGTTTTCTTTAAATGTGAGACAAATGGATTTCCCAACATAGACACATATGTGACAAAGTTTCATGTTCCAGAGTGACATACTACCATTAATGGGATACAAAAATAAATGCTTCTTCCCAATTTCCCCCCACCATTACTGGAAAGTACCTCTTTAATTTTTTTCAAGCTTGAGGAGGATAACATTTTCTTGTCTTGTAAGCTCATCCTTTGGATGAGTCCTTCGAAGTATTTTTAATGAACCCTAGGAAGGAGTTGTTCGGTCTTGCCATGATTGACAAGTCCTACAGTGTTTAGATTTTACGAGTCTAGTGAAGGAATAAATTGATGTCGTTTTCATGTTTAAAAAGTTTGAAAATACACAAAAATAAAAAAATTTCATCTCTTTCAACGTAAATTTTAACGAACCCAGAGAAAGTAAAGATCAGTTTTTTCTAGTTTTAGGGTGTCCGGAGAAAAACTCCATAATGTCCTTTTTCGTAAATTTAGTCTCTCATGCCCAAAACAAGGGTAAAATAATGTAGGAGAGAACTCTATTGACCATGATTTGTCAACGTGTACCTTTTTCATAAATAGTCAGATAGTTCAGTCTAGAAAAGAGGTACACTTATACTGAATAGATAAATATTCATTTTCTTTTTCAAGTTCGAAGAGTCAAATTCTCAACGATATTTTAATGTTAAGAGAGTTTGACAAGAGCTTAAAATATAACTTCAAGGTTTCACTTTTTTGTATTTTCCAAGAGCGCGAAAAAGTGATAAAATTTCGCTCAACATCAAAACAATCCATTTTTATGTTATAACCCATGTTCTGCACATTAAGCTCAAAAAATTATCGTAATTGCTCAAACATTATAGCAAAAACATAAAAAATTTTGAATTTTAAAGGTCAAAGGCATAAAATTAATATTCTAATGGCCTAAAATGGCTATAAAAGTTCAAAAAGTAAAATCACTTTTACCATTTGAGTTTTTAACTAATTGAGAGCAAAAAAATGGGTTTTTTACCACAAAATTCAGACGATGATTCTGAGCAAACTGGTGGATGAAACCGTGAACCGTATTCTCGAGGTAAGAGAGATATTCATTATATTCATTTTCATTGGATTTATTTTGCATTTAACTGATTATTTTTATTTTTTGGAGGTGTTTAAGTTGTTGACTTGCAAGGGAGTGCTTTGGAACACATTGATGGATAACAAAAGATCCAATTTAATGGCCAATTATCATGGTGACAAATTAATGTGTAACAACCTTTCATATCGTTTTTATCCTAAATTCCTTTATTTTAATAAATAAAATACCAATTCATTCCAATTTTACTTTTCAAATACTTTTCCAATTTCTTTAGCCATTCTAAACCAAAATGAATACCGACTAGGATGTTTTTCCCAACATTCAATTTGGAATACATATCCCATGACCTTAGTCTTATTTTTACTTTATTAAATTTATTACATGAAATTTTAACCTGGGGTTGTTATAAACCCCTCCCCCTTAGGGAAACACTTTCCTTGGTTTTTTATGACACTTATGAACAATAAAATCACTGAAAAACAAAACATATTTCTCATGGAGGTTTATAACATAACTTGATGTAGTATTTACAACGAAGAACCTGTTGAAAATCAAAACCAACATGGAAAACATGAAACCATGATAATCATACCACTTATTGGATATTTATAACACAACTCATTGTGGTATTTACAACAACACCCAAACATAAATATGTACATATACCAAATCTCCTTTCCCTCAATGGACAAACAATTAAGGATACATAGCTTGCATCTGATCGACCATCTCCCACGTAGCTTCATCGGGCCCAAAGTGCTCCCCCTACACTTTAACTTTCTCAATTCCTCGGTTCCATAGCATGAGTTGTTTAAGCTACAATATGCACTAAGGTTCCTGCTCGAATTCTCCTTCTAGCTCCACCTGCAATATAGACCAATCAATCGAATGATTAACATATTTCACATATAGTTTAAGCAATGAAACATGGAAAAAAATCATGGGATTTCACTGTAAGAGGCAGTGCAAGTTTGTAGGCCACTGGTCCAATCCTCTCAAGGATCTCGAAAGGCATGCAATGTCGAGTTTCCAACTTAACACATAACCCAATCCTAAAGGATATCTTCTGAGAATTGATGTGAAATTACACATGCTCCCCAACCTAAAACTCCTTAATCAACCTGTGATGACATGCATAAGTTTTTTGTATATCTTGTGTTGCCTTTATATTTTTCTTTATAACCTGCATTTCATGCCCCATCTCTGCCAACATGTTCGGTCTAATCAATACCTTGTTCACTGAATCACTCCAACTGATAGGAGTATTACAAGTCCACCCATAAATTGCCTCAAATAGACTCATTCCCAGTGACTCATGATACCCATTGTTTTAATAAAACTCAAATAGTGGAAGATGCTCCTCCTACAACCTCTACTAATACATAACATACATTCTCACCATTTCCTCCAAAATCTTGTTGACCCTGTCTTCTTTTCCATCTATTTACGGATAATAAGCTATAATGAAGGCCAACTATGTACTTAAAACTGCAAATAAATCTTTCCAAAATTTGGAAGTGAACTTGGCATTCTGTGAGATACAATATTCCTAGGAATACCATGTAACCTCACTATCTCCCTGATGAACACCTGGGCTACCTCACTAGCTGAATAAGTTGACTTCACCGCTATGAAGTGGGCTAACTTTTTCAACCTGTTAACCACAACCATGATCGAATCATGTTGTCCAGAGGTCCTCGACAAAATTGTAATGAAATCCATATAAATTAACTCCCATTTCCACTCTGGAAACAGAATCAGCTATAGTCACTACATGGGAAAGACCCTTTAGCGGATGTTTTTGAGGAACCCCTTATAAAAATACCCTAGACATCTGTTTCTAGCGGAGGTTACTAGAGGAGGTTGTTGGGCGAAGGTTTTTGCGGATGTTTTTCATCTGGTGCACTTATCATTGTACACTGCACCAGTGTGTTCAACAATAGAAAGCACTGGCACGCACAAAAAATTGGCACACCGGACACCGTGCGCTTCGTACACACCCACTCAGTGCGTCGTGTTACTGTAGCACACTGGTGCTTTACAACTCTTCGATCCGCATGAGTGCCTCATAAAAAAGCACTTCAAAACAAAAACTGCCCGTGCGGTATTAAGAAACTGCACCAATGCGCCCATAAAAACCCCGCGCACTGAAACATGGTTAAATATAAAAAAATTATGGTTAGAAAACCAAAATTTTCACTTTTCTCAGTGCTCCAGAGCTTTCAAGCACCAGTGCAATTTATCCTTGTCTGAGCCGCCCTGACATCGGTGCTCCCATTGCACACACTGCTGCTGTGCATTACCCACCAATATCCAGCTTGAATTTTGCAAAACAGTGGGCAAATTTTCTTTTGCAAATTCTACAGCCAATATGCCTCCTCGACGGCCAAATGTACAGGTATTTTTCTTGTTTTTCCATAATTAAGCCTTTTAGCGGATTATAATTTCAGATAACATTAAAATTAACCATTTAAAAGAAAAAAAAGTTGTCTCGTGGTGCGCTCGAGTCGTTCGGCTCGCACTGGTTCACGGTGCTGCCTGTATATTTACAGGCCACACCACAACTAGTGCTAACGATATATGCACCAGTTCCTGGGTGGTGCCAATAGGCGTATTGTGTTATTTTAACATTTTCAAAAAAGTACAGTGTGGTCATTTACCCAGCCGCACTGTTGACCATGTGGAATAGCGGCAACGCGAAGCGTTGACTAAAATATACGCCCCAGGGAGGGTGATGTTGTCAGTGCACCACATTTCGCATTTCGATAGGGTCAACGGTGCAGCCTAGTAAACTGGTGCTAATGGTATCTGCACCGATTTCGGGGCAGTACCGAAGGCGCACCATGTTATTTTAAATTTTTTTTAAAAGTGCGGTGCAGTCGATTACCCAGCCGCACCATTGACCTAGTGGAATAGAAGCAACTTGGAGCGTTGACTAAAATATCTGCCCCGAGACAGGTATTTTTGTTAGCGCACCGCTTTTTTTATTTTGACAAGGTCAATGATGTGGCCTGGTAAAATACCACACCGTTTACTATGTAATTATGGCAGGAGGTCGGTCCTCTGACTTAACTATACGCCCCGGGGCGTAGATTTTATTCAGTGGACCACACTCCTGACACCATACATAGTCAATGGTGCACTAAAAATTTTTGGGAGCACCGCCACCGGTGCATTGAAGATTATCTGGTGCACCATCGCCGGTGCGCTCCATAAAAAGACGCACCGGGACTGGTGCATGACTGTTTTTTTGGCGCCCAGACTGTTTTTGTTTTTGTTTTTCGAAAAAAAAAATTATATATGTATATTTCTAAATACATGTCTCCTTTAATAAATTTTTTTTATTTAATATGTCAATCATTCAGAGACGTGAAAGGAGAGAAGAGGGGGAACAACAACAACAACAGGCGAACCAGTATAACATGGTTTGCCTATGGGAGGAACGAGAGAGCGAGAGAGATGCGTACCCTCACCCTATTACAGCAACTACCTAGGGGCTCTTAAGGTAGGTAGGCCTCCTCAAGTTCTATGAGGAGGCTACTTTCCCAAAGGTCCATGGTTTGCTTTTGAGTCATCTTATCCAAAGGTGGAATGCCCACCAACAGGTTTTCCGGGTTGGTCTTAACTAGTGGTACACGCCCACTGAGGAGGATATATATTTCATTACAGGGCTATCGAGGAGAGGGGTGGATTTTCCCTCATTCCCAAAGGTTCCAACTGGCTATGTTGCAGGGAGTCAGTTACTTTACTCCCAGAGATACATTGGAGCATCAGTACTGTCTCCTTCATATTTTCAGGTCGCTGGAGGTCAGTTACGTATTGGTGCATTTGGTAGTGAGGAGGTGAGGTGCGTCTCACTTCTCATTTCAACCATTTCACACAACACTAGTGATAGGAAACACATTAGTTGCTTTCTTCTATATTATGTTGACTCTTTAGTATAGAAGCCACGACTTACCAGGTGGTCTGCCATTTTTTTGCGGAAGTTCTGTACAACCTTAGATAGATGTCGTGCTCATGCACAAAGGAGGGTCAAATTACCTTGTGCTTCAGATATTTTTTGTTTATTTTTTGAGAGGTTTCCAGAGACGAGGCCTAATTTTGTTCGACAGCCTCGTAGGCCGATGTTCGAGGCACGAATGCACATGTGGGGGTAGATGATTCCCAAGAGGGGCGAGATTTTGTTTCAAGCAAGGATATTGAACGATGCACTGGAGTTGCTAGCCAGTGTTAATGAGCATCCCTTCATTATGGTCCCCTGTCCTTATGCGGATTTGGATTGGCGAGGGTGTGCCAACATCCTCTTCACAGTTGATGAGTCGTCGAATGATAGAGGTAATATTACTGTTTTATTTAAATTTATTCTAACATGTTCTTTAACTTGCTTTTATTAAATTGTCTAATTATTGTTGTGTACTTGTATATATTTTGCAGACAATGGGTCTTTTGATGGCGAGGACATGCCGACACCACCACATGATCTAGGTTTGGATCCTGATGATGATCAGGGCATGCCAGATGTCGAGGATCATCAGGAGGTCGGTGCAGAGAGACCTGCTCCTGCTGGTGCGCTAGTACCACATTTTTCTAAGCGCGGCCAGCTTGATAGAAGATACAGGATGCATTGATTGTTGAGGCGGGCATCAGGCCTGCTCATATGAGAGACATACAGGCCGATGGTAGGCTATTACAGATGTGGAGAGGCATGTTTCATGACATGTACAGCCTGATGCAGCATTTCGTAGGAGCTGCGACCTTAGTTACGCGACTGAGGAGAACCATTGCATGCTATAGGTGTGGTCGAGACGCAGCACGTGATCGACAGTCCACGAGTAGCGACTCATCATATCATGATCATTCACCTCGCGTCATGCCAGATGAGCAGCCTCCACTAGCATCTAGCAACAGTCATCATGGAGATAAGGCTGGACCATCGACCACATCCAGTCAGCAGCTTGCAGCATCTATCAGTACTCATGATCATGAGTAGGCTGGACCATCGACCGTCGAGGCTGCACCATTGACTGAGCAAGCCTCCACTATTACTACTTATATTGATGTTGTACCACCAACTGATCCATGACATTTATATTACAGCTCTATATTTTTGACATTATTCAGTTATATATATATATATGGTCCATGTATTTTATGTTCATGTTGCAATTGTACTTAATTTACTTGTTGGTGATCATCATGATGTTTATATTGTTAGGTCATGTTATATATGCTTATTTAATGTGCATCTTGCAGATAGATGTGTATGTGATAGCATGAGTTATTTGACATGAGATGTATATTTTATGTTTGTGTTGTGATGATGTTAATATATAATGTTAATTGTGTTTTGTTAGATGATCATGATCACGATGATGTTAGCAATTTTGAATGTGCTTTTTAGTCAAATATGATTTTTGTACGATGGTTAATATCATGAACGTGATGTTTATTAATTAATTTAATATTAAATGATCATGATATTGTAAAATTGTAATATTTGTAATTATAATTGTATGTAAAATTCTAAAATTGTAATTGTAATGGTATATATGTAAATTTGTAAAATTATAATTGTATATATGTAAAATTCTAAAATTGTAATTGTAAATGTAATTGTAATTGTACGTGAAATTGTAAAATTGTAATTATAATTGTAATTCTAATTCTATGTAAAATATTTGTAAAATTTTAATTGTATTAATTGTATGTAAAATTCTAAAATTGTAATTGTAATTTTAATTGTAATTGTATGTGAAAATGTAAAATTGTAATTGTAATTGTAATTATAATTATAATTATAATGATAATTGTATCTAAAATATTTGTAAAATTTTAATTTTATTAATGTGAAATGATTTTATTAAAATTTTTAAATTTGTAAATTTGTAAAATTTTAAATAATTGTAAAATAATAAATCTAGAATAATATGAATTATTGTAACATAATAAAGTTTAAAAAAGAATGCAAATAAATTCATGTACTTTAGAATTATCATTATTTTATTATTATCTTAGATAAAAAAAAAAGAACTAATTTATATAGTACACCATTGTTTTTGAGATCAACATAATTGCAAATTATCAAGTGAAATATTGATTTTAACATTAACACAATGCAAATTACCAATTAATTCAAAATACATATCATAATGTTTCAAAAAACCCATCTTAAAAAAGTATAAATATTGATGAAATAACACATGTACCATATCACTCTCGGTTCTCATGATCACCCTCATTATCTTCTAGCTCGCATGGCATGATAACACTATTGTTCTCAAAAATATGTTTTTATGTAGGGTCATGTGTCAACATGAACCACCAATCCCTATCCAACACATCTGGTAAAAAAACACCTTGTTGCAGTGTTTGGGGAAAACATAGGGCTCCTTAGCTTCATCCCACATCTGTCTAGAGTTGATACATATCAACCTACTATCGCGATTGTTAGTATGAATATTAATCACAAGTGTACAAAAAAGGCTCACTTTAGCCGCGCATAACAAACAGCCCTAACATCAAATATGGTTGCCAATATCTTTAGATCTTCAATTAGTTGACCAAGATAAATGCTGCAAAATATAGATCTATGCACTAAAAGACATTAAGCAGTAAATAAAAGCAAGAGTTGCTCCATGCATCCAATAGAAAAGACAAGATTGTTTTAAATATTTTTTGTATTTTTTGACACCTGGGAATAGAACATAGAAAGATGTTACCAGTCCCCCTCAATGGGATGGGTTCTTGTAAGTCCTCAGCACTTCAGATCTAAAATCCCTCTCTCTTGATGGTGTAGAAAACTCAGACAAAAATGGAACTCAAAGGGAGCTCACATGAAAAATGGTAGCAAAATATGACAATGATGGTGGATCAAAGTCAGACCAAAAGTATAGATCCAGAGTGATCTTTAGGCAACAAAAGGTAGTGACTGAATGGAAAATCCCTTCTGTTTATAACAAAATATTGAGTTAGTCTAGATATTGGTGCATAATTAAAATATTATTAACCAAATCAAGATCCAAAGGGAAAAAGAATTTGACTTTGGTCAAATCCCTTTATTTGTACATAATAAATAAATAAATGATTTATTTATTATTTCAAAGATGTGGTTGAGTAATAATCAAATAAATAATGATTTATTTAATTATTTGTGAGTGATTTAGTCAAATTTAACAAGGAATATTATTTAAATAAGGTTTAAATAATTATTCCTAGAAAAATAATAAGATAAATAATAATTTATTTAATAAATTTTCCTGTTTTGGGTTATATATGACCAGGAATATTAATTAAACTATTTTTTAACTAATTATTCCTTGAGGAAAATAAAACAAATGTGGATTTATTTAATATTTCCTCATAGGGTTTCCTGTTTAGACCATAAACAACTTAATAAAGGTGGTTTTCTAAGTTATTTTTCATAGTGAAAACTATTTTACTTAGGGTAAAATTGGTCTTACATGGTGTACTTAGGTCCATCTAATAGTAACAGGTTAGATGACCAAAAAATGGTGTAACAGATTTCCCCCCAGCGTGCAAGCGTTAGGAGCTAATTGTATGACCGAAGTACATTGTAAGAACTCAATCACTAGACATCGAAGGGGAAGTTAGAGAGAGAGAAATATAACGTAGACCAAAGCGCTAGAGGACTAGACCCTGAGGAGGCAAGACTTACAAGTGCGACAAGTCTCTTTTATGAGTGAGTACCTGTGCTATAGGCGGCGGGGGAGGCATACCTATGCCCGCTGAGACAAAGTACAAAGAATAATGCGTCCATTAAACAAGGGACTGAACAATATAGTACATGCTGGCATAAACATGAGCCAGATAAAAACATGATAATGAATCCCACATACATATTGTACCTGGGATAATAGCCAGGACTTATGAAATAATATCTGAGTACATGAGATATAAGTAAAACCAAAGTGCCCCTGTAAATAGGAAAGGGCTCTGAAAATCTGACTGATACATGTAAACTAAAAGACGCTACAAGCGGCTAAGGCCGACATCATCAAATATATGGAGTTGCATTGAAGGTTGTACTGAAGAGGTCATCCGGGCATGTGGGGGCTACCTAACGGGCCACCCCCTCGTGAGGTCTGAAAACATCTCACACACACACACGAGAATCATTGGTATCATCTGCTGCATCACTGAACCATCAAGTATACGGATCTCGATCATGCTATAAGGAGCTAGAGATGAGAAACAATAAGGGGTCCCTTTGCCTGATCCGAGGCACCAAACAAGAGTGGAAGTTGGAACCAAGGTACACCACCCTCTAGACCTGTCTTCTGGAAAGAATGATCTGATATTGACAGAAGGAGGTCCACCATAGGTGAGGCAATAAGGGATCCTCAACTAAGGCACAAGAGAAAATACTAGAGTGACTGATAGACCTACACCAGGGATGATGATGAAATGGTGGGTACTGAGTAGCAAAATGGACGACTTCCCTTGTTAGAGCATAAAGGGCATAGATGACCTGGCAATGACTGACACAATATCAAAAGGGGATAGGAGGAATTAGGACTAAAGGCAATAATGTGCGACATGAGAAAGGAATCAAGCAATGAAGGATGGAGAACTATAGCGGGATACAAAAGGGACTCGGGATATACTCCATGGATGAGATGATGACTCAACTCGGATGCTCTAAAAAAGGGTGACTTGATGATGATGCCACATAGAAAAGTACCAATGTGGACAATAAAAACATGAGTACATGATGGTTACTCATGAAAAAAATCGACACAAGCAAGGAAAAGTATGTAGGCAAAGTGGTGCCCCAAGTACAAGTGTTGCAAGTGAAGAAATTCAATTTTGAGGAGTGGTGAAGTGACCCTTCTTGGACAAAATGCATCATGGTGAAGTATCAAATCACAAAAAAATAATAGATACCCATTTGAGAGCTCGGTGAGAGTTTTCCAATGGTACATATGGTTTGTCAAACTAAGCCATGGTTTTCCCGCAGCAGGTGAAACAAAAATCAGGGGTTTCTCTTTTAATAAGGCATTTTCCCTCCAAATGCACTCATTTGCAAGTGTAGCTGTGGTGAATGTAGGAGGAGAGAAGGCCTTAAATCTTGCGGCGATCGTAGTGGACAAACCGGCCGTTGGAATCGATATCTGTCAATTGCAGTTAAGAGGCCTAACCATACTCTTTCAATTAAGGGTATCAAAATTTCAGTTTAGGTACCCAGAGCTCATGAACAAGCCAGGTCGCACATTTCAGGGTTTGTTCTGCGACCTGGGTAGTAGGTACTGGGCAGAAAATTGCTACGTGTCCCAAGAAATGACCTGAAAAGTGCGACCTGTCAAAGAAAGGGGGTTTCAGTGCTATGTTTGGCTGAGATCTGGGATTTTTATGGTTGAGGGGCATGGGTGCCCCCAAGCATGTTGTGGTCATGCCAAAATGTATTTAGAAAAAGGGGAATCTAAACATAGTTTTATGATGTGGTGCGCCCTTTGTTTTTGTTATGGTTATGTAGTTTAAGAAAGGGAATGGAGGATTACCAATCTCTTTTGGTATTGCATATATGAATCAAATGGACTAAGTTTCTGGGTTGGCATACATGGTGTCACAATCCCAAAGAGTGGCTTTGGAGATAATGAACCGGTGCTCTCCTAGAAAACCCACAGGTTGGTGAACAAAAATGTCAAGGGGACTGGGTTGTTGATGTAAGATGAAGGAATGATGAGGGGTATCATTCCTAGAGTGATCTGAAGTGATATGGGACTCTAGAGGCTCTTCTAAATGGGGAAGAATAAAGGTTCTAGAGTCGACACAACCAGATACACTAGGATATTTGTGGATAATTTCTTCTCCTGCTCTCTCAAATATGGGTGCCCCCTTACCCAAACATTGGGTGTCAATGTAATGGCCACAAGGTGTATGTAGTTCGAATGCATGGGTTCGATGTAAGGGGGAATAGATAAAGTCAGGAGTGGTGACTACTTCCATAATGTCGTCATCGTAATAGAAGATGGGGTGACTGGTGGAAGAAAGACCACCTGACACGGCAAAGCTACCTGACTCATCATCATGAGAAGAGAGGTTCACATGCGCATTGTCCCAAGGGGTGATAGAAAAATAAGTACATAAGGGATCCACTGATGTTGAGCCCAGGGTGATCGCTGAAGGGAGGTCAAGCGAAACAAAAGGGGAAGTCTTAGAGGGAGCTTCCACCGAGGGTCTCATGGATGATGATATGTAGAGGATGGTGGTCGCAGGCTCCGTCATCTCGACATCAGGAGGGGGAATGTCAATGGGAGTGGGTAAATCCTCAAGCTAGCCCAAAGCATACTGCGTAAGAACGATAGAGGCGAACTGGTGTTGTTCAATCTTGTATTCCCGAACTACCTCCAAAGAGGTGTGGTAATGCGTGAGGTGGGGACAGTGGTGGGAATAATGGCCATGGATATCACACAAGGCGCAAGGTTGGTGGGTGTGAATAGTCTTAGGGTTCTTGGTTGCAGTCGAGGAAGAAATAGAGGCTTCAGGGAACGCAACATTAACCATGGGCTTGATACGAGGCAACTCGGGACAAGTATGGGTGGCATGACCGACGACATCACACAAATCACAAGGCTTTGGAGGTTGAGGAGGAGTAAGGTCAGTCGGGGTAGCCTTGTCTTTTGATGCCTTCTTGCGAGCTTTGTTGTTTTTACCAGAATTTGTTGCAACAAGAGAAGGTTCCTGTTGAGGTGGCTGAAGCACGGTAGCAGCGGGAGGAGTCATAAGGACTAGTTGAACCGGGGTCAAAGCAAGATAATGTTTGGGTTGACCAGGTGGGGTAGCAGCTGGGGGATTAATGTACCAGACAAGAATCCCCAGGATCAGGTTAGGAAGGGATAGGGTAGCCAAGATAGGTAACGAGAACACTCCAGGAGGGGGAGCTAGGAACGGTATCTGACCGGAGGGGTGATGGCCAGGCGGGACGGATCTGAGATGGTTAAGGCCTAAAGGAACCATTCCAGGAGGGTAGAGAGGCTCATAAATACTGGCTGCAGGTGAAGGGCCAGGAGGAGGAGGTCCAGAATGCTGAATCGAAGGGCTAAGAGTAGGTTGCAGAGGGTGGGGCTATTGAATAGCTGAAGTGGGCCACTTGAGGAAAGCCCGAGACGATTGCATCATGAAAACATTTGATGAGCTGGGATTGGAGACAGGAGGAGGAATACTAGGGAATGTACCAAGAAAATAGGAGTCTTTGTAGACTCCGGGTGAGACACTGGTCAAGGGGTCGATGGTTTTCTTATTGGCCACCGAAGATATGATGGACTCAGGGGAGGTCTAAGAGTTCGGTTCGTAATATGTCAACTAGTCAATGGTGATTATCTTTCCATTATGGGGAAATTAAATCTTTCGGTGAACCGTAGATGGTACAACAAAAATCTCATAGGTTTATTTATGACCCAATAGAATGTTGTAATCTAAGGGGGTGTCAATGACTTCTACGTCAATGCAAACAGTCTTGCCCGCAAGAGTAATATGACAATTTCGAAACAGGCCAATGGGCTGGGAAGCATGGCCATCCCATGCTCGAAGAGTGATCATGGAAGGGGTCAGCTCTAGTTATCCGAGTTGCTTCCAAACCAAAGTGGACATCATGTAGGTAGATGCCCCCTCATCAATGATACAACAGGAAATGTTGCTGTTCCGGATCTTGACTGGGATTTGGAAGGTGACAAAAGTAGGAAGAGGAGGATGTTCTGACTGGTCAACATTGAAGACTATCAATCGATCATTTGAAAGATCTACAACTCCCATGGTAGATAATAGAGCTTTTCGTTGTGAAGGGCAGGACTCGAGGAGTTCCAGTGTTGAGATGGCAACAAGAGATTGTGCCAAATCATCTACTATACTATATGAATGGGCAGCTTTTCCAGAAGCAGCATTTTGGCATAATGGTCCCTTAGGGATATTGGTATGAACCTCCGCCTTAGGCTAAGGGATATGCAAAGGACCATTAGGTTTTGAAAGAGGCTATGTAGAACCTGAAGAAGGGGGCTCGGGGACAGACGTAGCGAGAGGCTTGTTGTACTGACGGGACCGAGTCTGAAGGTTTATGTCTATGGTAATAGGTTGGTTAGAGTTCATCATAAGAATCTGGTAATCATAGGTACCAGATGGAGGAGGTTGAGTGGCCGCCTGACCTTTAGGTGGTTGGGTAGCCACGAATCCTTGCTGAGGGAAAGGATTAGTAAACACAACTGGCTGACTAGGCTCAACATGGGGAGGGATGGAAAGAGAGGTTGTTGTCCTCATGATGCTGCTTGAGTCTCCTACATCTGCCGCATATATGGTAAAATAGGACAATCGTGAGTGTAATGACCATAAACACCACAACAAGAACAAGTCTTATTCGTGCGAACAGGTCTGCCCTGCTTGGGCTGAGTGCCCTATTGTTGGTTAACAGTGTTAGGTACATTACATTAGGGATTAGGTACAGTATTATCGGGGCAGATTGATTTTGTGTGCCTTTCCTTTTCTTTTCGGAAGTAGGAGGATTAGTCGGGCCCTGCTGTGCATATACCTGCCCCTGAGGGGGTGGTGGCTGTTGTTGCGAGGGTTGAGAAGGCAAGGGAGGTGGAGGTGCTAATGCTTGAGGAGATGGAGCACCAGGCTGCAGATACAAATAATAAGGAGGTTGAGTAAAATTGTGGTAAAAAGGTTGGGCAAAAGGAGGAGGCATGTCGTATCCTGGATACATGCTATCGGGAGGGGAAAAAGTGCTGCAGGTGCTGGCCCCTCCCTGAGGGAAACCATAGCCCATGGGAGGTTGAGTGTATGGATGAGAAAGAGCTCCAACGATACTGTCAGCAGCATGAGATGACCCCGGTGCGTTGGCACCACTGGGTCTAGGAATATCAGGAAGAACGGTATAAACATAACTCGACTGATCATAGATCAGGTCATATTTTGACGCAATTTGGAGAGCGGCTTCTTCGATTTGAGGGAAATGCGATGCGACATATTTTCCTATAGCAGGAAAAATGGATCTAAGGAACTAGTCCATGTAGACACAGTCTTCGAAGGTAGGGGCTCAACATAGGCTCTTTCTTCTCCACCATTCCTATACATAATCGGATAGGTGGGTCACAGACGATTAACGAAAATAAGTCAAAAGTTCGGTACTAGTGTCATAACGAAGGGGAAGCTGGAAATAAGACATAAAAGCTCGGGAAAGAGTTGCAAAGGTGGTATGAGAGGATGAGGCCTGATCAACATACCACTTAGAAGCTTCGCCAATAAGCGTACGTTGGAACAACTGAAGATGGACATATTCATTGGTAATGGAGTTAGAAGAACACCACATGTGGAAAGATCAAACATGATTTGTAGGATCTTCTCCAGCAAGAACTTCAAACTTGGGGATATCGGAAGGGATATTGGTTGTCATAGCAGGCCAACCAGCGTCATGGCGTATAGGGTCATTGATCAACTGGTTAAAATCAAGAAGACTGAGGCCTTTCATATAGGGGAGCAAGGGAGTAGCTAGGGTAGTTCCTGTTTCGGTCCCACTAGTAGTTTTCCCAGCATTAGGGCTAGGGCTACCACCAGCGTTAGGTCTTGAAACAGACATGGTGAAGGTGACAGGGGGAGAACTGGGGGTGGAACCATAAGGGGAACCCAATGAACCAGAAGAGGAGTCGAAGTGCAGACTCGGTGGAGGACTAACTCAAATCCTACACGGAGGAGTAAGTCTTCCTACCGGAAACTGAGGATGAAGGCCAAGAAGTCTCCGGGATAAACGCCTTGGTGGCACAATGGTGAAGGCACAAACACGGCCCAATGGGAAGAGAGACCAACAAGGGTGAAGAGGTGCAGGATCAACTAATTACAATGTCGAAACAAGGGCAGAGAGGTGCAGGATCAATTGATTTCAATGTTTAAAGCCTTTGCTTGGCGGTGTTAACCAAGCTCTTCTTCACTTAGGGTGTGTGTGTTAAGTGTGTAAATTTTAATTTTTAAACCCAGACGTTTATAGAGAAAAAGAAAAAGTGTGTTGTATAATTGTAAATAAACCTGCAGAGAACAATATATGAAACTAAAATAACATAAAATAAACATCTAATTATGCATTAATCTAAACCTAAGGAGGCGGGCCTCTCAACAACTAGTCTGTAGGTGGGAAAAAATCTAGTCAAAACATGCCAAAATAGCTAATAGATCTAAATTCGGGAGGGACAATGATCTAAAGGTCAGATCTGCTGGAAATAGGTGCAGATAAACAACAAAAATTTAGAGGAAAAATTGTTGTAAATGAGGTGGAAAAAGGATATAACCTGGAGGGAAACGAAGGGGACCCTAGAGGAAAACCCAAAAAAAACTAAAATGAGGTGTTTTGGATGGATAAATAGCCAATCTAAAGTGGATTTGAAGGTAAGGGATCAGATTTGAAAAAATGGCTGAACACACTGAAATTTTAGACAACCTACAACAGTTAAAACTCTTCCACAAAAGGTGGAGGGTACTGAAGCCCTAGGGGGCTAGGTTCCCACTTTGATGAGTAAAACAGAACAAGTATAGGTCCAAAAAGGGTAGAGACAGAAGTCAGACAACCCTGAATAGAGGCCTAGAAAAACCCAGAAAAATCTCAGAAAAATTCCCACAAAAAGTTCAGGTCGCAGTTTCTGACCTATTTTCTATAGAGGTCACAGGTTTTGGCCTATTTTCTATGCCTTGGAGGTTCAAGTCACAGGTTTTGGCCCAAGGAGTGTGATCTGCACTTCCAGCACTCTTGGGAGCAGGTTTCAGAAAATTTTGTCGTCTCAACTGCGGCTGATGGCTGTCACCTGCGCAATAGGTTCGAAAACACACAGAACTTAGAATTTTAATGTTTTAGGGTTTTATAGGTTAAAAACAACATCAAGAAAAGAAAAACAAGAAGTTAAAGAGAAATCCTAGGGTTTGAAGCAGTTGGATATGCAGGAATCTGAAAAATGATAGAGGTCGTAATCTTAAACCCTTGTGGAGTTGCCAGTTGTTAGTATGAATCTTAATCGTAAGGTTTGTATTGCTAAATATAGGATTAAGATATCCAACCCATGGGATGACTTGCATAGTCAGATCCAAATCCATGTCGTCCCTTGCATGAATTTAAAAAAAAATATTTTTTTTCATCGGTGCACGCAACGTAACCTAGCGCACCAGTGCGCTGTATTATCCCAGCGCACCACGAAAGCACTGTGATAAAAAATTTTAAAAACAAAATATTTTTTTATCAGTGCGTCATATGTAAAATATGTCACAGCTGCGCTATTTCATTATGGCGCACTGCGAACGTGCTATTTCGCAAAAAAAAATCCATTTTAGAAACAAACCCTACATTCTTTTTGTTTCTGCCCTTTCTTCTCCCTCTTTTTGTGACTTCAAAATTAAGGCTTTTCAATTTAGATTTATAGGGTTTGTATTGCTAAATATAGGGCTAAGACATCCAACCCACGGGAAGACTTTCATAGTCAAATCCCAATCCATGTCGACCCTTGCATGAATTTAAAAAAAAATAGATTTTTTTTCATCAATGCGCCCCACGTAACCTAGCGCAACGAGGGCGTTGTATTATCCTAGCACAATACGAAAGTATTGTGATAAAAAATTAAAAAAACAAAATATTTTTTATCAGTGCACCATATGTAAACTATGGCACTGGTGTGCTATTTCATTATGGCGCACCGCGAACGTGTGGTTTCTCAAAAAAAAAAATCCATTTTGGAAACAAACCCTACATTCTTTTTTCTTTTTCTCTTTCTTCTCCCTCTTTCTTTGATTTCAGAATTAGGGCTTTCCAATTTAGATGTATAGGGTTTGTATTGCTAAATATAGGCCTAATACATCTAACCCATGGGATGAATTGCATAGTAGGATCCCAATCCATGTCGGCCCTTGCGTCAATTTAAAAAAAAAAATAGATTTTTTTTTTCATTGGTGCGCCCAGCGTAAACTAGCACACCAGTGTGCTGTATTATCCCAGCGCACCGTGAAAGTACCATGATAAAAAATAAATAAATAAATAAAAATTCTAAGTGCGCCATATGTAAAATATGGCACCGGTGTGCTATTTCATTATGGTGCACTGAGAACGTGTTGTTTCACACAAAAAAAAAATCCATTTTATAAACAAACCCTACATTCTTTTTGTTTCTGCCCTTTCTTCTCCCTCTTTCTGTGATTTAAGAATTAAAGCTTTTCATTTTAGATTTATAGGGTTTGTATTGCTAAATATAGGCCTAAGACATCCGACCCACGGGATGACTTGCATAGGCGTATCCCAATTCATGTCGGCCCTTGCATGAATTTAAAATATATATATATATATATATATATATATATATATATATATATATATATATATATATATATATATTTCATCTGTGCGCCCAGCCTAGCGCACCGATGCACTATATTGTACAAGCGCACCGTGAAAGTACTGTGATAAAAAATTAAAAAAAAAAAAATTTTAATCAGTGCACCATATGTAAAATATGTCACTGGTTTATGCTACAAAAACTAACACTCAACGATTTTTGTGCAGATTGTCAATAAATGCCATAATCCATGATGAGTTAAATAGTTTAATCTTAACTTCTCATGCTTTGAATTTCATGTTTTAGATAGAGAATAAAGATATGTCAAATAGTATAAACTTGACAAATCAGTAGATAAGGTAGAGAATAAATGAGGAGCTCGAAAAAATAAATTTGAGCCCTCGGATGAAATAAGGTTAGACTTAGATAGTTTTTTTGTTTCGAAAGAAAATTGATTTAGGGTTGCAAGCCTAAATGCACCCATAAAAAATGAAGTAAAAATGTTAGAAATAATGATGGGTAGGTAGAAATTAGTTGTGCAAGCATATAATAAAGCATCATCAGGTAAAAATTACTAATTTCTCTTCCCCCACAATCATTCAGTATTCTAAAACTTTAGTTAAAAAGGCTCAGAGCATTTCTCTGACTTCTACTAGGATTGGATCCTAGGCTCGATAACTGATTGGTTAAAAATATTGAATTCCTATACAAAACCCATATTCATCAACATTTACCCTTCATCCACAAATCATAATCCCTTTTCCTAAGTAAAAATCCATTTTTACTTAGTAAAAGTAAAAACCCTAAATAACTAATTTAATTTCCTTTCAAAAGCACTCAAAAAACCCATAAAATGCATTTTATCCTAAGTTAAAGTGTGAAAAATACAAAAGGGACAGCTATGCTTTATTTACACTTTACTTAGTGTTAAAACATGTATTTTTCATTCATTATATACATTACCCTTTTTCGTATTAAATTCTAACTTATTTATTAACTCCCTATTCTATACCCTCCTGTATAGTATTAAATCCTTTGTATTTAAAATAACCCAAAAAACCCATTATTTAATGTTTTAACCAATGTTATTTTACCCCGAATCATGAAATATAACCTGCCCATATTCCCATTGGTTTTAAACTTATCAGTGAACTATACCCCACCCCCTATGGTTATTAAACAATTATCAAACGTTTAAAACTATATAATAAACCCGCGCCTGTGGATTGGTTAAAACATTGTGAAATGTTTTAATTAACGAATATGACATTACCCCCCACCTATTGTATAAACCAAGGTCTTAAACTTAATAAATATCTATTTTATAAAGTTAAAAACTACACCGTCGCATTGATAAGCCCCACCCCACTCCCAAATCCCGAGCATCTTCCAAATCAGATCTTGATTGTTCGCAATCAAACCCCACGATCCAACGGCGAACAAACAATATCGCAAATAAACTTGCCCACCCTTAACCTTTTCATTTCCACGTGAAATTTCCAACCTCTAAAACCGGTTTTTTCGTCTTTTGGCACACACAAACTTTTCTATGTTACCGGTAAAACTCAAATGAAACACAAACAGTTATAACGATGATGAAATAACAACTGATGTCCAGAATACGTGTTCACGGAGTTTGCTTAGAATAACCATTGTCGGCATTGAATTCTGTGTTGCCAAAGCCAGACCCGGCTTCGTTGCCACAGCCACCACCATAACCTAAATGATAGGCGCCATTGCTTTCAGAACGTCCACCATAGCCCGACTCGAATTTATCACCACCTTGCCCAAATTCTGCATTAGAACCAGCGCCCGAACCAGTGCGGGAAACCTCAGTGTTGCCATATACATTACCATTACCATTTCGCTGGCCTCGGTAGGAATCGTATGCATTACCCGTACCGGCTCCGTAAGTATTATCCTCTCCGAACCTGGCAGTATTTGATTCTCCAACGGGGCTGTCGACATCATACTGGTCGACGAAGAGCCTGGTCTCCCTTGCCTCCATGTTGCAAACAAACAGACTCAACAGAAGCACAATTAGGCACAAAACTTTAATGGTGGGCTCCATTATCGATTCTATCTTCAATATCAAACTCACTTAGAACTAGATTAGCTCTTGAGCAGACGAGGACACCATATGATACCCACATTGCTAAAGCTCACTGGGCGGATCGTGCGGCATTACGAAGCCGGCCAAGAAGGTCCCATTCTTAAGCCCCAGTAGCAGCAACCTTGTGGGTAGAGAGATATCGCTCAATAATTCCATGCATAGAGATACATCGTAAAGGATCAATCTTGTATGCCTAGTCCACAACTGCATAAAATTCCTCGAGTAATTCTTCAAGAGCTTCATTTAGAGCTTCCATCTCCACAGAATTTTGGCTAGGGTTAATGTCATTTCCCTCAAGATCCATAAGACTCAAATCATCTTCACTATCATCACTATTGAATCCATCCTTAGCAGCACTTGAAGCGCCTCGGAAGTACTTCAAAACACATGAATGATGCAAAAAAATGAACTCTCATTTACAAGAAAAGGAATGAAAATAGTGAGAATGACAGTACGCTTTTCTCAGTGACCCCAAACAGCCTTTGTCAAGGCTCTTTAAGTGCTGTAGCATCCGTGAATATGTTCGGCACTTGTATCTCAAATCAGCATGATCGGGCCTTTTTAGCTGGCCTCTCTGAGAATCATCGATACCAATGACATACGTGCCAAGAAGAGCCTGACGGGATGTATCAAAGGGTATTTCTTGTGGCATAAAACGAGCAAAGTTCATTAGTTTTTGAGTTTGGAGATGCAAGGGCCAAAATTGTCTTCGCCCTGTCTGTTGCTAATAATAGATTTGCAGAGATGCAATGAATAGTGTGGAAGTGAATGACACAATCGTAAACGTAACCTTCTTCATGGAAATTTTTTTATTCCTCGGTTACTGGAGATCTCAGACCAGGAGCGGCGTTAGGCGAGGTATAATCCGTTATAAGTTGCATTATTCTCAGGCTGAGATCTCGATGGTGCCTCAACAATTGGAGGTTGTTTGATTTTGTTTGTGTGATTCGTTCAAATGTGGGCCTCAACGATTTGTTTGCGGGAATTTCCAGGATATCTCCACAAAATTAAATTGGCGTTATCTCTTCCTTACTTTGTGGACAAAAAGCTTGATTTTCTTAGAAAGCCCGATTTTCTTATGGGTTTTTGCAGATTTTGTGTGCTTTCTGAGGGAGCTGCAATGGTGGAGGGAGAAGAGGTGATCATGGCATAAGAGAAGGTGCGTGAAACTACTTAATACCAGTGCTTTGTTATATTCGGCGTGGACCGTTTCTGCGTGCACCAGCCGTGGAACGGATAAGTTGGAGCGCCGTGAGCAAAGAGCGTTGTAAGGCTGCCGAGCTGTGATAAGGCTGCTGTTGACTTGGAAGATGAAAAGCGACGTCGTGAGCTGGAGGCCATAATCCACAGTGAACAACGTTTGAAAGTACGAAGTCTTCATGTGAACAAAAGAGAATTCTAATCTGTAAGCCCAAAGTCTTAGATTACATGAGCATTAGGGCTCGGTGGGAAGGACAGGGAGTTAGCCCAACCCTTGGACCCATGGCACCCATAGGATCATGACCTCAAGTTTGTGTTGATAGTAGGTTTAATACTCGGCCTTATGCGTTTGTCTTTGCGTTTTTGTGAGTGCGTTGGTTGGTTGTTTTATTTTTTATTTTTTTATTATTTTTTATTTTTTATTTTTTCCTTTAATTTTGTTTTTTATGATTTGTTTTTATTTTTGTTGTTTTAATTTTTTTTATTAAAATTGTTTTGTGTTGTTTTTATTTTCATGAATGTTTTGTTTTTTGTTATTTTATTTATTTATTTATTTATTTCTTTATTTTTATTTTTTAAATGAAATTGTATCCTATCTTAGAAAAATTTTTAGTTCAATTATTTATTTATTTATTTATTTATAATTAAAAGTATAAAAAATGAAATTAACCCTATCTTTACAAAAACAAAAATGGTTAGTTTTAAATTTTTTTTATTTTTTTTAATCAATGAAAAACTAAAATTTAGAAAGAAACTAAACTTTGCTCTAGACTTAATTTTTTTTAACAAATGGACACAATGATTTGCATATTGAAATATGTTTTTGATGAAGCATATTGCAAAACATGAATTTATTCCTGAAATTAGTCTAAATCATCCCTATTTTTTTTATCCTCGCGATCGCACTAAGCGCGGAGGAGAGCATACTTATTCTAGGTAAAAGCAAAACTGAAAATGAAAGCAGAAACTAAAAATGAAAGCCTACCTACTCTATACTAATTAGAAAAAAATTAGTTACGTGTAATTAAACTTCCAATGAAGCCATTCACGTAGCAGTAACAACAATATATCCAATGGCAATTTTTCAAATGATGGATGAAAATATTCGAGAGTGAATGAGTCTAGTTGCTGTAACTGCAAATCAACTAAAAAATAAAAAGATGAATCTAATCTAGTACTTACCTGGAACCATTGTTCGATAAAGCTTTGATAAGCACAGTTTCTCTCACTTAGATCATATTGTAACTCCTGTTGTTCTTCCCGATCTGCTGTTCTTCTTCCTCGATCTCCTGTTCGAATGATTGTTCGCCATCAGATATGTAGGATTCTTTAGATGTTGAATCTTCGTTTGTTTCTTGGGGAGTAGTTTAACCTTTAAGTCTTGTCAAGATCTCCTTTTCTAGGGAAGATGAGATTCTGACTTCTGCAAATATCTGAGTGAGTAGTTCCAAGCTGACACTCATTGTTAAACCATGTTGAAAAAGAGATTCGTAAAACAAAGTGCTAATAATTGTCTGAGTTTTTAATCCTTTTACAAGGTTTTAGTTCACAAAAACTCTTTCAAATCAGCACACTAAAAATTGAATTTATTAAAAACAAAGATCACAGAGATAATCTTGAATTCAATACTCAATTAAACCCTCTTACAAGGACTGCTCATTAATTTAGTAATTGAATTCTTCAATTACAACCATGAACCACAACTTAATCAAACACTCTTCACAGTTGCGAAAATCAAACACACTTGCAAAAATTGAAATTCATACTTGTATAAATGTAAACACACCCTAAATGCCCTGATCCATAAGAGGTCGAGCCCGTTACAGTATCTCGAATGCGATGCGTAGGCTGTTCCCCACGTCTTACCGCCTTAACACCTCAGAGTTAGGAACATGTCTAAACACACTTGCATGAAAAATCAAACTAAACTTCAATCCATCGTGCCTCCCCGACAACGGCGCCAAAATGTTGAGTGTAAATATGTTCGTTTAATTCTGTTGTAGTACTTGCCCAACTATTTAATTTGTCAATCTGAGGTTCGTAGGCTTACGAGGCACATGCACTATATATGCAGGACTGAAGTGGAACTAATTTAATCTAAATTACTGAAATCAAATTAATCTAGGAAGGCATTGAAACACTAACTAGGAAAGCAGGAAATTGCATAAAGGAAAAGCAATACAACATGTGAAGAATTGAATGACAAACAACATATGTGAGCTCACAACAATAAAGCTATTTCAAATTATATTACAAGAATCAAATTACAATTCATGAAAGCATAACAATAAAAGATGAATTCAAAACTAAGAATTCCCTTCTCCTAATTACAAGACTATCTCTCCAAACTCAAAACTATCAACTAATCAACTTCTATTCTTTTCTATTCCATCCTTAAAATGAAGAGAGAGCACTCTCTTATATACATTAGGAAGATAACCATCTCATAATTACATATCCAATATTCTCTCAAGCATTCTCAACTAATTTCCCATTATTACAAGATATTATCCCTTTGAATCCTCCACACATCTCTCACATATCTTGGATAAGATATGCCAACCAAATCCTCCATGATCTTCTCCTTAGGAATAGACTTGAATAATTATCTCCTTAATATGGTGGAGGAGATATTTGAGACGTATCTTGGAATTAATCCTTCACATATTTCCTACACATTACAAAGCTCACATATTCTTGAGATATATATAAAAACATGTATATTTTCTAATATTTAATCATAAATTCACTTATAATACAAAAATGAATAAAATGGAAAATAAGAAGGTGAAACCCAAATGTATTTATGAAAATGATATGATAAAAGGTTAATGGGATGATGAAATGTAAGGAATAGTGAAGGAAAAGGTGGATAAAAATATGACATTTCTGAGTCCCAACATCCTCCCCAACTGAACTTGTTGCATGTCCTCATGCAAACATGCATGTGTCTCTTTAAGAACATTTGACATCTTGAACTTTGGCTTTACATGATGATGTCTTTTAATAATGAATGTTTCCAGGATATGTGAAAGACATGAGTAACAACTTACATTTTCTTATGGTTGGTTCTTGTGTGACAACCATGAATACAAAGAATGTTGGTTCTTGTGTTAACGACATTCATTTCGTTTTCTGTTCTCTTTTCTTATGGTTGGTTCTCATGAATACAAAGAATGTTGGTTCTTGTGTTAGCAACATTCATTTCGTTTTCTATTCTCTTGCTGCAATAATAATGTAAACACTCACTGGAAATCATAAGCTATCAATGTGCATAAGGAAGCCATTTTGTAATATTCATGAAGTATGCCAATATGTATATGAAGCAAAGTGTAACAAAGTATCGTTGGAAAATAAATGTTGGTGAATGGTAAATGAGATAAAAAAATGGATTGATAGTGGTGGAGAAATGGAATCATGGTAGCAAATATGTAGTGGATATAGTCCCCCCCCCCAACTGAATTAGTTGCATGTCGTCAAGCAACTTGGCATGGCTCATTAAAGGAAATGTAGCATGGTGAGGGAAGTTTCCAAAATATTCAAGTCAGCATATAAGGAATTGCATGATTAAAGATTAGAAAACAACATACCTCTACTTACCCAAGAATGATGAACTATGCAATAGGAATGTAGCTGCTGCTGCTGCTGGATCAGGAAAATGTGACTAATGTTGTTGTAACTGGATCCTGGGAAATGAAGGAATCTGAACTGCTGATGCTGAATCATGGAAAAGATAAACACTGAAAGTGGAACTGTGGTACTCTTATAGATCAGAATTCATGCTGCTGTAACTGCTGAGGGAGTCGTGTAAAAGTGTATAGTCTTCACCCGCTACAAAACTTCTTGGTACAAGTCTAATCATGCGAAAGAATGTGTTGATGTCGAGCATGAAAAGAGATCATTGGATTACCGGCCATTGATGCATGCTGTTAACCAATGCGAGGCAAACTCACCATTGATGTCAATGAGTGCCAAGGTACCCGAGTACATCTTTCGAAATGCGAATAAAGGGGTTGACGTCGAGCCATTTGCAAGATCTGACGATCAAGGGACATTGATGTATTCCCATGATTGTCAGCGAGAGAACTTGCCATTAAGGCATGGAAGTCTCAAGGTACCCAAAAGGAACTCTATTCTATTTCCCAGATAAGGTGCTAATGTCGATGGGGCAAGACTTGTTGAAAGGTGGGCCTTAAGGAATCCCACATCAGTCAACGCGAGTTTGTACAAAAATATTTGGTAGGACTATAAATGGAAAGAACTCACGGGCAAGCAATGTGGATCAGCATGGTGAGGAAACAAGGCAATGTAATCATGAAAAGGGAATAAGTTTTATTTAGAAGGCAAACTAGAAGGAAAAAATAAACTGAAAAGGATAAAGGAATGTATGTGATTCAGAAAAATAGGCATGCATGATATCGTGAAAGATAAGGTAATGGAAGATGGGCTGCAACATAAGGATGATTTAGGCACTTAGAAGGAAAAATTTGAGTAATCATGTCATGATGCAAAAGGGTTTTTGTGTAATGGTAAATTTCATGATATGTGTTGTGAAGAATTAGTTCCTTCAAGCATCCAATGATGCATGTTTCATTGTGATTTCGAAAAATCACTTTTGCATTGTCTTCAACTCTGAAAAATTTAGCACCATTCCTGCATAAAAATTGTCACCTTTGTGTGCGATCTCCATCAATCATTCCTGTATGAAGTGACTCAAAAACAAATTAGCTCATTTTCAAGAATTTATGAAATGTCCATTTATTTTTTTAATTATTTTTCGAAGTTACACTAATCATGGATGAAAAGGGTGTCGCATCGTAATGTTGAGCTTTCTGCATAAGCTTCTATTTGACCTACACAACACCAATCTCATTTATCTTGTTAGTATATGCATCCTAACTTTTTCCCGGAAATTCACTTTAAAATAAATGATAAAATCCAACATACTTTTATTTCCCCCCAACTAGAGATATTGCATGTCCTCATGCAATGTAATAATTGATTGTGCAATACTTTTTCAAAATGTTTTTATTGGTTTGCAGGAAAATTGATTTAAAACATTTGAAAAGGCTTTTGTATTTGCTCGGGAACGAGTAGTTGGTTTTTATGAATTTTTATGTAAATGAATGAGGGAAAAATTTTTATTTTATTTTTATTTTTTATTTATTTATTTATTTTATTTTGTTTTAAATTTATTATTTATGTTGATTTTTTTTTTCTCTTTTTTTTTTTAAACCAACAAATAAATCAAAACAATTTTTTTATTTTTATTTTATTTTTTTTATTATTTTTTTTGGAAGGAGCAAGCTCAATTATATTTAAAATTTCTGTAGAATTTTTTTTTGACGACACAAATATCTCATTATAATAAATCAAAATATATCTGGAACTTGCAATTATCACCTATAAACGATTAACACTTTATGGATCAAACAATCAAAACTATTCAACGAACCCAGAATTGTCAATACAACTGGCAAGGGTTTGGAAGGAAAACCCTTACAATTTATACCATTGGAATCTAATTTCCAACCTCTAAAACCGGTTTTTTCGTCTTTTGGCACACAGAAACTTTGCTATGTTACCGGTAAAACTCAAATGAAACACAAACAGTTATAACGATGATGAAATAACAACTGATGTCCAGAATACGTGTTCACGGAGTTTGCTTAGAATAACCATTGTCGGCATTGAATTCTGTGTTGCCAAAGCCAGACTCGGCTTCGTTGCCATAGCCACCACCATAACCTAAATGATAGGCGCCATTGCTTTCAGAACGTCCACCATAGCCCGACTCGAATTTATCACCACCTTGCCCAAATTCTGCATTAGAACCAGCGCCCGAACCAGTGCGGGAAACCTCAGTGTTGCCATATACATTACCATTACCATTTCGCTGGCCTCGGTAGGAATCGTATGCATTACCCGTACCGGCTCCGTAAGTATTATCCTCTCCGAACCTGGCAGTATTTGATTCTCCAACGGGGCTGTCGACATCATACTGGTCGACGAAGAGCCTGGTCTCCCTTGCCTCCATGTTGCAAACAAACAGACTCAACAGAAGCACAATTAGGCACAAAACTTTAATGGTGGGCTCCATTATCGATTCTATCTTCAATATCAAACTCACTTAGAACTAGATTAGCTCTTGAGCAGACGAGGACACCATATGATACCCACATTGCTAAAGCTCACTGGGCGGATCGTGCGGCATTACGAAGCCGGCCAAGAAGGTCCCATTCTTAAGCCCCAGTAGCAGCAGCCTTGTGGGTAGAGAGATATCGCTCAATAATTCCATGCATAGAGATACATCGTAAAGGATCAATCTTGTATGCCTAGTCCACAACTGCATAAAATTCCTCGAGTAATTCTTCAAGAGCTTCATTTAGAGCTTCCATCTCCACAGAATTTTGGCTAGGGTTAATGTCATTTCCCTCAAGATCCATAAGACTCAAATCATCTTCACTATCATCACTATTGAATCCATCCTTAGCAGCACTTGAAGCGCCTCGGAAGTACTTCAAAACACATGAATGATGCAAAAAAATGAACTCTCATTTACAAGAAAAGGAATGAAAATAGTGAGAATGACAGTACGCTTTTCTCAGTGACCCCAAACAGCCTTTGTCAAGGCTCTTTAAGTGCTGTAGCATCCGTGAATATGTTCGGCACTTGTATCTCAAATCAGCATGATCGGGCCTTTTTAGCTGGCCTCTCTGAGAATCATCGATACCAATGACATACGTGCCAAGAAGAGCCTGACGGGATGTATCAAAGGGTATTTCTTGTGGCATAAAACGAGCAAAGTTCATTAGTTTTTGAGTTTGGAGATGCAAGGGCCAAAATTGTCTTCGCCCTGTCTGTTGCTAATAATAGATTTGCAGAGATGCAATGAATAGTGTGGAAGTGAATGACACAATCGTAAACGTAACCTTCTTCATGGAAATTTTTTTATTCCTCGGTTACTGGAGATCTCAGACCAGGAGCGGCGTTAGGCGAGGTATAATCCGTTATAAGTTGCATTATTCTCAGGCTGAGATCTCGATGGTGCCTCAACAATTGGAGGTTGTTTGATTTTGTTTGTGTGATTCGTTCAAATGTGGGCCTCAACGATTTGTTTGCGGGAATTTCCAGGATATCTCCACAAAATTAAATTGGCGTTATCTCTTCCTTACTTTGTGGACAAAAAGCTTGATTTTCTTAGAAAGCCCGATTTTCTTATGGGTTTTTGCAGATTTTGTGTGCTTTCTGAGGGAGCTGCAATGGTGGAGGGAGAAGAGGTGATCATGGCATAAGAGAAGGTGCGTGAAACTACTTAATACCAGTGCTTTGTTATATTCGGCGTGGACCGTTTCTGCGTGCACCAGCCGTGGAACGGATAAGTTGGAGCACCGTGAGCAAAGAGCGTTGTAAGGCTGTCGAGCTGTGATAAGGCTGTTGTTGACTTGGAAGATGAAAAGCGACGTCGTGAGCTGGAGGCCATAATCCACAGTGAACAACGTTTGAAAGTACGAAGTCTTCATGTGAACAAAAGAGAATTCTAATCTGTAAGCCCAAAGTCTTAGATTACATGAGCATTAGGGCTCGGTGGGAAGGACAGGGAGTTAGCCCAACCCTTGGACCCATGGCACCCATAGGATCATGACCTCAAGTTTGTGTTGATAGTAGGTTTAATACTCGGCCTTATGCGTTTGTCTTTGCGTTTTTGTGAGTGCGTTGGTTGGTTGTTTTATTTTTTATTTTTTTCTTATTTTTTATTTTTTATTTTTTCCTTTAATTTTGTTTTTTATGATTTGTTTTTATTTTTGTTGTTTTAATTTTTTTTATTAAAATTGTTTTGTGTTGTTTTTATTTTCATGAATGTTTTGTTTTTTGTTATTTTATTTATTTATTTATTTATTTTTATTTTTTAAATGAAATTGTATCCTATCTTAGAAAAATTTTTAGTTCAATTATTTATTTATTTATAATTAAAAGTATAAAAAATGAAATTAACCCTATCTTTACAAAAACAAAAATGGTTAGTTTTAAATTTTTTTTTTTTTTTTAATCAATGAAAAACTAAAATTTAGAAAGAAACTAAACTTTGCTCTAGACTTAATTTTTTTTAACAAATGGACACAATGATTTGCATATTGAAATATGTTTTTGATGAAGCATATTGCAAAACATGAATTTATTCCTGAAATTAGTCTAAATCATCCCTATTTTTTTTATCCTCGCGATCGCACTAAGCGCGGAGGAGAGCATACTTATTCTAGGTAAAAGCAAAACTGAAAATGAAAGCAGAAACTAAAAATGAAAGCCTACCTACTCTATACTAATTAGAAAAAAATTAGTTACGTGTAATTAAACTTCCAATGAAGCCATTCACGTAGCAGTAACAACAATATATCCAATGGCAATTTTTCAAATGATGGATGAAAATATTCGAGAGTGAATGAGTCTAGTTGCTGTAACTGCAAATCAACTAAAAAATAAAAAGATGAATCTAATCTAGTACTTACCTGGAACCATTGTTCGATAAAGCTTTGATAAGCACAGTTTCTCTCACTTAGATCATATTGTAACTCCTGTTGTTCTTCCCGATCTGTTGTTCTTCTTCCTCGATCTCCTGTTCGAATGATTGTTCGCCATCAGATATGTAGGATTCTTTAGATGTTGAATCTTTGTTTGTTTCTTGGGGAGTAGTTTAACCTTTAAGTCTTGTCAAGATCTCCTTTTCTAGGGAAGATGAGATTCTGACTTCTGCAAATATCTGAGTGAGTAGTTCCAAGCTGACACTCATTGTTAAACCATGTTGAAAAAGAGATTCGTAAAACAAAGTGCTAATAATTGTCTGAGTTTTTAATCCTTTTACAAGGTTTTAGTTCACAAAAACTCTTTCAAATCAGCACACTAAAAATTGAATTTATTAAAAACAAAGACCACAAAGATAATCTTGAATTCAATACTCAATTAAACCCTCTTACAAGGACTGCTCATTAATTTAGTAATTGAATTATTCAATTACAACCATGAGCCATGAATTCATCAAACACTCTTCACAGTTGTGAAAATCAAACACACTTGCAGAAATTGAAATTCACACTTGCATAAATGTAAACACACCCTACATGCCCTGATCCATAAGAGGTCGAGTCCGTTACGGTATCTCGAATGCGATGCGTAGGCTGTTCCCCACGTCTTACCTCCTTAACACCTCGGAGTTAGGAACATGTATAAACACACTTGCATGAAAAATCAAACTAAACTTCAATCCATCGTGCCTCCCCGGCAACGGCGCCAAAATGTTTGGGTGAAAATATGTTCATTTAATTCTGTTGTAGTACTTACCCAACTATTTAATTTGTCAATCCGAGGTTCGTAGGCTTACGAGGCACATGCACTATATATGCAGGACTGAAGTGGAACTAATTTAATCTAAATTACTGAAATCAAATTAATCTAGGAAAGCATTGAAACACTAACTAGGAAAGCATGAAATTGTATAAGGGAAAAGCAATACAACATGTGAAGAATTGAATGAAAAACAACATATGTGAGCTCACAACAATAAAGCTATTTCAAATTATATTACAAGAATCAAATTACAATTCATGAAAGCATAACAATAAAAGATGAATTCAAAACTAAGAATTCCCTTCTCCTAATTACAAGACTATCTCTCCAAACTCAAAACTATCAACTAATCAACTTCTATTCTTTTCTATTCCATCCTTAAAATGAAGAGAGAGCACTCTCTTATATACATTAGGAAGATAACCATCTCATAATTACATATCCAATATTCTCTCAAGCATTCTCAACTAATTTCCCATTATTACAAGATATTATCCCTTTGAATCCTCCACACATCTCTCACATATCTTGGATAAAATATGCCAACCAAATCCTCCATGATCTTCTCCTTAGGAATAGGCTTGAATAATTATCTTCTTAATATGGTGGATGAGATATTTGAGACGTATCTTGGAATTAATCCTTCACATATTTCCTACACATTACAAAGCTCACATATTCTTGAGATATATATAAAAACATGTATATTTTCTAATATTTAATCATAAATTCACTTATAATACAAAAATGAATAAAATGTAAAATAAGAAGGTGAAACCCAAATGTATTTATGAAAATGATATGATAAAAGGTTAATGGGATGATGAAATGTAAGGAATAGTGAAGGAAAAGGTGGATAAAAATATGACATTTCTAAGTCCCAACATATGCATAAGCAAAGAGCAATAGTTAATGCCAATAAAGAAGTACTTTTTACCATTACTGTTGAATCCATTAATCAAATTTTACAGCTTAAACCTGATCCTCAAGCAGTTCCTCTGTCCATTGAAGCACTTACCAAGCTGTATATTGGCCTTGAATTTCCTAAAAGATTCCAAATCTTCCAAATATTCATGCCCTTACATGTATAAATTCCTCAAATCAATCTCCCATATTCCACTTCAAGATTTCCAGAGGGTTCTAGACATGTCATGTCCATGATGTCCTTCATCCTAGGGTATTTCACTGATGAACATACATATGATTCCATTTTAGGTTTCCTATCCACTTTCACATCAGGACAACCTCCATTTGTTATCTTTGATTATGCTGGGTATATTGCTAATAATATTCATGACCAATTGCTTAAACTACCAACTGAAGGAGTGTTCATATACACATCTTTTATTTTCCCATGATCTTGTATTTTGAAGCAGATAATTATCCATTAACCGTTCAAAAGCTTGACATAGAAGGAAATCCTATTTCTGTCATTTTTTGGAGCTCTTTAATCAGAAAAGAGTCCACTGAGTTTTCCTATGCAGAATTTTCAGACTTCTTCATCCATCCATTGATAAAAATATTAACAAATACTGAACAACCAAGGATAAATGATGATATGAAGAATATTTTATAGTTATCAGAGCAGAACAAGACTAGAGATTGGTATTTGTATGAAAAATACACTGAGATTAGAGTTTTTGGATCCAATTTGTTGCCATACAAATTACCCAAATATGTACCAATGAGGATGTTTGCCTTGGAGTATATCAGGCAAATATTAAACTCTGATTCTTTCAATTTCCTAGCAACAAATAAGAAAACACATTTTAAATTAAAGAACCAAGTGGGACCATTCATTTTTAATCATAGAGATATAGAGGCAGAAGAAGCTAAGTAGTTGTTAGAGTACAAGTTGGAAGAGAGCTTTTCTTGGAATTATGATCCACAAGGGATACTGAGTAAAATGAGGGTTAAGTGTAAACTGACACCCTTCATTCATTCGAGATCCATTTTTACTCCGGTTGTTTTTGAGAATATGTTTGTTACAAAGATCATTTCAATTTTTAACATTCATTCATATTCCTCGAGCAGACAATTAGATGGCAGACTCATTAGCTAATCAAGCAATTGATTGGCATATTAATCACTTCATACAGTAAAATTTAATCATAAAAAACATCATGCATTTTTATACATTTGTCACATCACATCATAAATCGTTGTATATATATCATCAGAGTATTCAAAAAACTACACAAAATTTGGATCCATAAGTCATACAAAATTAGGGCTTATGCCCGATCATGTTCAATATAAAAAATATACAGCCATCCGGTAATCATATCTATCTACTCTTGTGGTCCCTGCCCAAAATTCGTGTTCCTATAGAACACGATCACAGTGGTGACACGACGGAATAATCGTACCCAGTCATGTGGTACTCCCACTACCCATCCCTGGATGGCCTCAGGTAGATCTTCCACTGCAGCCATAGGCACTTGGCGAGTTAAACCCTCCAAGTTCCTCTGTACAGCATGGAGGGTCCTGCCTGGGTCTTCAGTATCTGCCTCGCCTCTGCGACGCTTATGCCGTGGATAGCCCTCAGGACGGATTGGTCCAATATCTGTATCATGGTCATCATAATATTGTAAGTCATTTTGAATCCTATCAAAAACATGTTTTGTTTTCACATTTTTTCATATATATTGAAAAAATCATAAAAATCATATAATTTAAAAATTCCAATCTTACTGATTGCGCCCCATGCCGCGTCAAGTGGAAGGACGAGGTCTAGATCACCACGGAAATCCATCCCGGCATAGGGGTAGTCCTCCACGGCGATGAATTGTTCTCCCCACCATTAGAAGAACTCGTCGTCCCAGGTGATTCGAGGAACTTCACTTCCCCCTAGTCTCTTCATCAGATCTGCCCATCGGGCAATTCTTGGGTCTCTTGGGTTGTTGATGGAAGAGATCACTTTGGGTTGAAGCCCAGGAATCTTCTCAAAGAAGAATGTCATCAAAATGGTTCCATACCCGAAATGTTTTGTTTTTTCTTTCTGGATGGAGGTCAGTTGCTGCTTCATATTCATTAATAGAGTTGTGCACCAATCATATAGTTGAGATAGGCATTCCATAGCTATGCTCATCTGGGTCCTGGATGCCTGATTCAAGGACCCCTCTACATTCCCTACTTTTTTGGACCCCTCTACATAGTAGACGTGGACATAGTCATCCACAGTAAGCCATCCCAAAGGCTTGCTGTGCAAATCTACTGGGTCTCCCCTCCGTGAGAGTCCAGTAATGAAGTAGATGTCTTCTACCTCTATGTGTATGGGCATTTGATCTATCACGAAGCAATCTTCCTCCGGTTCCCAATAATTTACTAGCATTTCGAGAAACCGGACATTACTCTTCATATTTGGCATTTTGAAAAATTTGAGCAATCCGCAATTCCGGAGGATATTGAGCAATTGTTGATCTTGCATTACTTCATTATCAATTGCACTATTCTCATGTTCCCTCCAAGTGATGGTCATCCTGAAAAAATTCATTTATTTGTTCATTAGATACATTTTTTTACATCGCGGGTTGCGCATACGCGACTTACCCTGTAGACAGTCGCGTATCATACGCGGCTTGGTCCATACGAACCCGCGTATGCGCAGAGCCCTAAATTAAAACAAAAGTTTTTAACAGTGAAACTTCCAAATTTTAACTCCATTAATGGACAAAATTGATAATAATGATGGATTAAGAGCTTACCTGACTGATTCGGTGAAGTTTGACCACTGATTACTCCTGTTTTGACAAAAGAGGGTTTTTCTCCAGAGCTCTTTTTCCCAAATAAGCAAGTAACAATGAACCAAATATGAGGTAACATGTGTATTTATGCCCAGAAATTGAAAATTTTTGCAAAAATTTGTTATGCTTATTTTTTTCAATCCATCTTAAGCTGCATAACCTGGATGCTTGTAAGTGCCCAGATTGGTATATTTTCAGGTACATTTTGATGAAGTTGAGATTTTTCCAGTTTTTGATCCATGACTGTTGACCTGTCATGGCAGGTATATGATCTTCACTGGAATATAGGTTAGAAAATCCACTTTCTGTTGCATTTTTCATACTAGCCTCCATTCTGATCACTTGCCATAGGGTCAATGCCATAAGGTCCTGAGTATTTCACCCATTTCACTCGCCGATTATTTAATCATGACTTGGTGGTAGAGCCTTCCTTTACATGGGCTTCCTAATTAGTTCCTTGCTAGCACTTGCTGCCCATGCTGTGTTTTATGTAGGCTCAGGAGTCCTCTTTAGTCCCGCCATGACTTATGTGTTGAAGCTTCATTCTTCTTCTTCTTCACTATCATTTTTCTGGCTATTACCCTAGAGGCTCCCTGGTGTCGTTGAGTTGTATTACTACATTGCATATTGGCTACTTGTTTATCCTAGCCTTTAGCCAGCTTCATTTGGACTCGATGTTTAAGCCATATTTTGACCTTGACTGTATGTACAAGTTAACCATTGCATGCACTTAGCTATCACAACTTGACACCCTTTTTTCCCATGGATGGAACATTCCTTTGAGTATCACTTACCAGTTTCCGCCACCTTGCATTGAGCATAGGATCGTTCCTTTCCCAGGAACTAGTGCATCTGTTTCTTGATACTCATTCTATCCATTGTACCATAGCATTATTTTATTATTTTTCAAGCTTATTATATGAAAAAGACAAAAAAATCAAATATAACAAAAAGAGCGAGAACGGGATGTTACTTCATAATTTGATGGCAGTACAGTATCAGTTTGTCGCCCTTGAAAAAAGCACATACAGTTATATATTTCCTTCATTTGGGATGGTTTTAGTTTTGACCTAGGTTCAACTTTTTCTTTGTTTCACTGGTCAGTCCTCCCCCAGTTGGTTATCTCTTCCAATCATATGGAGAGTTTGTTTTTGCCTCCTACATAACAGACTTATAAAGTTTCATTTTTTACTGCCATGGTCATCACGAGTCGTGCTTTTGTTCAAGGGAAGTTTAACCAGAGTCGGCCATTCTGCGGTGTCTCTTGACTCATTATTCAGTCGGCCTTCCCGGTCTTGTCAATATCTTGTTCTATCACATTAGATGTTTTGGTCTTCTGCTCGTGCTGGTTTGAGAAGGTCTCCATTGACTTCTTGCTGGCAGGTTTGTCTCTCATCGACTACGACATATTTCTCTGAGAGTAAACCTATAGCCGCACCCTGGCCCTATTTCCATCATTGATAGGTGACCTTGTGCTCAAAATTTGATCATCATTATGGATCTTTTACTGAGTGGTTTTCCTTGTGTTCGACGTCAGCATATATTATCACACTTGGGATTCGTGCAGTACCTTGATTTCCATTTGACCCTATCGGTGGATATCTCGCCTCTGTGTCAGATTTCATTATTGGTTGGTTTAGAGGGTTTCTTTCATGCACTAGTTTCATCTTGTGCATGTCAGAAACGTACTTCGGTTTGGTTCCGTCACTCTACTTCGTCCGATTCCTTCCAAATCTTGGCCTACGGGTTACACTCGCGCTGGACTAATGTGGGATGCCTTAATGCCTTCCTTCCAGCAGATCTTTTCCCATCGACTCCGACTCATTGCTCTGGGAATAAGGTCTAGAGTCTTTTGTCAGTACCTTAGGGTTTGCAGTCATCAGTGGCAGACTCTTCGCTATTGACAGTGGGGATTCATCACCGCCTCCTGATTGGTAGATTCTTCCAAGCGTTCAACTTCAACTCATTCATTCACACTTGTTAGATTGTACTGGGGTACCTTGACACTCATTTTCATTATCGGCGGGTTGTCTCGCATTTGTTAATGGTATACATTATTGACCGGTAATTAAACGATTTCTCACATGGTCGACTTCAGCGCATTTATTCCCATTGTGTAGAATTGTGCCATCGAGATCGATGAAGACCTCGGGTGGCATCAGCATTTTTCGGTTCAATTTTGACAGTCCATTCAGTTTCTGCCAGTGATGTCGTCCACCTTTATATGTTGTAGTGTCAGTACAGCATCATCCTATATGTTGGCTCCTGAGTTGCGTGATTGTACCATGTGTTCCACCCCTTATGATTTGGTACCTGGAAATTCAATTACTTTTGTGATCAGACATCCATTTTTAGTATTATTGATCAGTTTGATATATGTGATACTTGGACATTGATTCTGACTTGTACTTCCGGGCCATGCTCAGATGATTCATTGTGTAGTTTCAGTTCAGCTATACTTGTATACATTTTGGATCTATTCTGTACTTTTTATATGGATATATTTTTTGACTGAGCATGGGTATGCCTGCCTCAGACATGAGCTGACTCTCTGTTTTCTTTCATTGGTTTTTGGCAGGCTGAAATCTGGTGAAGTCCTCTCTTGTCCTCGCGAAGTTCTTTCTATGCACATAATACATTTCGGCCATCATGTACCCCTTCTGACCTCATATATTAGGGGGCATCTGTTATAGCATCATTTTTCACCCTCATGTAATTCATGATTGTCTCTTTGGCCTTGGGCACCCATTCCCACAGATTTGAATAAAAGTTCATAAAAAACAGTGTTTAAAATCCCATACACAGATATGCCCAGACTTTTCCGCATGTATACGTGAGTCCAGAGATACTTTTCCGCGTATGCCATTAAAATCATTAAAAAATATATAAAAATCCCTATTTTTGAGGCTGGGTTGATGGTTATTCCCGTATTTCAACCACCCCAGCCCGTGGCCAACTGTTTCTAACAGATTGAAATGACTTTGAGGGAGTATAAAAGCCCCTCATATGCATGGCCTAAGGGAGAGAGAGAAAATTATAGACATTATACTCTTTTGGAGCCCAATTCAAGTCTGATTTCCATGCCTCCTGTACTTCCCAGATTTTTACAGGAAACCCTTGTTTCCTGGAGATGTTCATTAGCTTATATGTCATCTCATGTGCAAAAGTCTTGAAAGAATCCTAGTGAGGCAAGGGCAGGACGGATTCGGATGACGGTCTGTTCGAAGATCGTGGAAGGATTCAGGTGATCTCTCCACCTTTCTATTATTGTACATGCTGTTTGTAATGAAGAAGAACCATCTTGTTTTAGAATTCACGTGTTAATATCTGCTTTCATATGTGAAAAGATTGTTAATTAAGCATTTATTATTGTTTATATGATGTTTCACATGGATTACACTGACATTTAGGAAAGATATATGCTGTACAACTAGATTTCCGTGCATGTCTCTTCTTGAATTCCAGGTTGAAGAGGAATAAGGGTTGTTGGGGGTTTGGACCCCGCGGGATCTACATCAAACGTAGGATCTATGGGTGAGTTATACAATCTATAATATATAGATTTTAGCATACAATTTTGGTTGTGTGAGTCCTTCTTGAATAGCATGCCCTGATCTGTGGAGGTTTTTGACCCAACGACCTTTAGGGAGTTATTTCCCGAAACAGAACTGACGACTCCGGTGGGGATCACATTCTTGTGATTCCCCTGTTGGGTGTTTTCATCTGTTTAAAGGTTTTCGATAGTTATAATCATTATTTCCAGTCCAATTAGTTTTTTCTCAATCAGACTAAAGCCGTGGTTTTTTAGCCAGGATTGATCATTTTTATTTTTCATTATTTACTTTTCCATATGCTATTTTTCCTCTACACGGACACGTATACACTTGTTAAAGGAAGTCGCGTATACGCGTTTTTCCTTTGCTACAGTCATGTATGCACGCTTGTTTCAAAACTGATAAGTAGCGTATGCCTGGGAAAATTTTGAAATTTTTGATTTTTTGACCTTTTGGTCTTGTCTGCCTATGGAGACCTGTTCCTGCAGTGTCCTTTTAGTCTCTGGATTGTGTTGAAAGTGGTTATTGGTATTTTTCTCTCTTGTTTGGTTGAAGACTGGCTCATTTGGAAAAAAAAAAAATTTAGTGCTTGCATTTCTGGTTTGAGTACCAAGATCTCTTTCTGGAGATTCTTGGCTGTTCTGCTTAATCAGGACAGAGAGCTTCTGCTCATATGCTATTTCCTAAATTTATGTCTTGCTTTGCACTTTAATTTTTTCCTGCTTTTTGGTTGGTTTTCTTGAGTTCATCAGACTAGGTCTTGTTGCAATTTTTGAAGAGTCATTGTTGGTTCTTTGAAGTTTTTTTTGCTGCAAGATTGTGCTATTCTTCTGGGCTAAGTTATTGAGTTTCTTGTCTTCCTTTTGCTCGTATAAATATTGCTACTAAGTGGCACTATAAGATTTAGAGCATTTTTGTTGAAGTTTTGCTTGAAATTCAGAGATTGTTTGGCTTGGGAATTGGATAGTTCTTCTTGGTCTCTTTGAAATCTTCTTTTTATAAAATTCAAAAGCTCAAAAACATTTTGTTTTGCCATTGCCTTTGTTTTTCATTTTTGTTTTGGTTTCTTTCCATCTGTTGAAGCCTTGTTGAGATTTCTTACCTTCAGTTTCTGACTTGATTTGGGAAGGGAATTTTCATTGGTTTCTTTCTCTTATTTCGAGCATATTTTGGTGTCTTTATACTGAGAGTTTTTGATTTGGGAACTAGCTTTGTGGACAAACGGAAAAGTGATGGAATTGGGGGATTCTTGGAAATTTCTCTTTTCTTTGTTAGATTTTGCATCTTAGAATTGGCATGCTCTTAGTAATTTGCATTAGGTGCACTTGAACATTTGTAGTATTTTTCATAAATTTTGCGAGTGTGATGTTTGATATCTGAAAAGAAAAAATAGTCTCGTAGAACCCGTGTAGAAATTTCTTTTCATCGAAAGGCAATTACTGCATCTGCATGTAGTTTGGTTTTCATTAATTTCTTTTCTGCATCATAAAACATCACGAGTTTCATTTCCATATTCCCTTGACTTAATATAACAGCCAACTAAAATAAGCGCATTAATTTAAAACAACTAGCAATTTTTTTATTAAGTGTCATACATAAACTAGCTAGGTTGTAGGGCCTTGGATTAGGTGAGTGGAGAGTTAACTCTCCAAGGCCGCTCAAACTAAAACATAGAAGTTTATTAAATGAGCGAAATCAAACACCGTTAGGTGGACCGGGAAAGCTCTCCTCCAGAGAGTCAAGCGCGAGGGGAAGTGAAGGTTGAGAAGAGAGATACCCCCTGTCTGATTTATTGGATCTTGCCTTAAGACCGTTCCACCCGATTGCTGACACAGATTGGTGCCCTTAGTTGCCATTCCTAGGTACCACACAGGTGACTGCAGGGGGGAATACCCGTGGTACCTGAGGCAGACGTCGTATCACTTCCAGCAGTACTTCTGGAGGGTGCCCCGGCGAAGCTTAGGTACTTGCACCGACAAAGGTTGTTGTTAGGAGGTCGACATAACTGTTTCTGTTACCTTCGCTAGTAGGTCTGGGCCATAATTATCCCAGACTACTTTCAGGAGGTCCCATTTTTCGCTTTCTCGTATTTTGATGTCCGGTCCTAATCACCCAGAGCGGAAATACCTGAAGGCTTCTTGCTTGGTTGCATCTTAGGGATTTTTGTAGTGAGTGCTCTTTGCTCCTCGCTTGCTTAGCTTTATACTTTTTTTATTCTAATTAATCTGTTAAAGTGGCTGATCAAGCGCCTCGTCGATCTAGGAGAGTTCGGGGGTTATCTCCTGAAAGTGTTGAGCCTTCTTCAAGAAGGCATAGGAGTAATATAGCAGGTGAATATCACCCAGTGGTATCTGAAGAAGCGGAGAGAGATCCTCCGCTAGGGCTTGAAGGTGATGTAGTTGGTTCTGGTTTTGGTTCCGAGAGGAGCACTCCGCTCACCTCGAGAGTCTTATTTCCAAGAGAAGCAGAAGAAGAAGTAGAAGTAGAGGAAGTACCTCAGTCTCCTGAGTCACTTCCATCTCCTCTTCCTTATGATTCTCCGTTTGATGTTGAGTACATTGGACCTGAGTCAGAAAGACTAGAAAGTCCTTATCCATATCATTCATACCTTTTGATGGCCATGACTAGTAACACGCCTGCGGTTGTGAGTGCTGCAAGCATTCAGACTCCTGTTTCAGTAGAAGGAAGAGGCACAATTTCTATATCTTCGATTGCTTCTAGTACTGTTGTGTTTTGCTCTGGTTTCACCCAAGCACAAGCTTCTCAATCTAGCCCCTTTTGTTTTGGAATGCCCATTAGTGGTATTCCTTCGTTTTCCTTTTCCGCTACTGCAACTGCGTCTGCACCCATGTCTTCCATGGCTAGTGGGTTAGCTTCTTTTCAAGGGTTCCCCTTCGGAAGTGGGCATATTCCTAGTTCAAATCCCTCCTTAGGGTCTTTTCCTTTTACTTCTCAGACTCAGAGTTTTAACCCTTGGTCTGGAGGTCAGAGTTTGACTACCTTTATAGGTTGGAACCCTGTATTTACATCAGTGGGGGCAGGGAATCAGTTTCTTGCTGGTCAACAAGGGAATGTTTCTTTCCCTTCGTCAAGTGCTTATCGGGCTTTTTCCCCTCTTTATAACGCTTGGAACCCATATCAGGGGGTTTCCTCTTTATTCACTACTTCGGCCCGGGGGGGGGGAACTGGTCCAGTCTATGGTAACTCTACGTTGGGAAGGGGTCCTTCTCCAAATGCTGGGTCCTATGGCCCAACATTTTCTACGAGTTCTTTCTGGCAACCTGGTGCCTCATCAAATCCAGGTTATTCTTTTCAGAATGTTGGGCATTCATCCCACCAAGGATGGAATCCTCAGGCTCCTCCTCGTTTACCTTTTCTGGCAACGTTGAACTTGCCAGATTTGTCGAAATTGACGAATGATCCGATCCGATATAGTCTGGGGTGGCCTCCGGTTCCTACCAAACTACCTTCAGACATTCCAAAGTTTGAAGGAAAGAATGGAGAGGACCCGGCTGATCATATCACCACTTTCCATTTATGGTTTTCATCTAACTCCCTGATCGAGGATTCGATTAGGTTGAGGTTGTTTCAACGCACCTTAACTGGAAACGCTGCCAAGTGGTACATTGAGTTAACTAGGGGCATTTTTGCTACATTTGGAGATTTGGCTACTATATTTCTAAATCATTTCCAGTTGCCTGTCCGTTATGATGCCGGGACTGAACTCCTAGCTAATTTTAAGCAGGATGACATAACCCACATTTCTAATCATATTCAGGAATGGTGGAGAAGGAAGAGGCTCATCAAAGCTTATATTCTGGGAGAATTTCTTTTGGAATGGTTTTCGAAATCTATGCAGGCAGATATTTCTAAGGATGTATCCCTCTCAGGGGTATTTTCTGAGGAGTAGGCTATTTTTAGGGCCCAACAGCTTGAATTAATATATTCTCAGTCTGGTATCCTTCATAAATATTTGCCTAATGGTCCTCGCTCCAAATTAGACATATCCAAGACTAAACCCGGTCCTCATGGTGACGGACTTATTGGGTCGATCAATAGTGGTGCAGCTAACCTGCTTAGTCAATTGCAACAGTTGTCTATACAATCTGCTTCTTGTGGTCAGGATGTTCCTGCTGAGTCATCGCCTTATCAATATTTGTCAGTAAATGCCGTTCAGACTTCTAACCCTAAAGAAAATCAACAATCCGAAGGGAAGAAGAAGGGACGAAACAATAATAAGAAAAAGGGAAAGAATGGGAAGGGTAATGCAAATAAATCCAACGAGCATGTTGGTGAGGGTCCAAAGGATAAAAAGAAAGTGAAGTTTCCATGCAATTTATGTGCTGAAGACCATCTTACTCACCTTTGCCCTAAAATTCAGGATGCGCAACGCTTGTTAGCTCAACAGGGTTCTTCTACTTCCCAGGCTATGTTGACAAACCCTTTTCCCCAAGGGCAACAGTTAGTTTTTGGCGCAAATCAAAATACTGGGGCTTCCTCTGAGGGCACCCAGGAAGGGGAAAATCAGTCAAACATATACATGATGAGTTCTCATGCAGATATTGCCATGAGATCCCATGCAGATATTGCCATGAGATCCCATGATTATGGCGAAGATGAGTCTTCGAAAGCCAAGGGTGCTCCCGATGGTACTGAGCCACTTCATATTACGAAGCCTACTGTTGAGCCTATACCTTGGATGCCAAAAGCATCTACCAAGTGTACGACGATTAATCCAAATGTTAGGGCTGCCCAGAACTACTCTATTATGGAAGATCTAGCGTAGAGTCCTTGTGCCATGTCGGTTCTTGAGGTGCTCCAGTCTTGTCCAGCTCAGCGCAGTGCTCTGCTCACTGCTATTGGGGTTGTCGATCCAAAGAACTCTCTTGTGATTACATTCGATATGTCTAATTTTAAAAATAGACTCCCCCATCATATGGCTTTTCATATCAAATCGTCGTTTCGGAAATTCAATAACTTTCGAACAGTCGTTGATGAGGGTGCTTCCACATGTGTGATGTCTCTCGCATGCTGGAAGGGAATTGGATCTCCCGCAGTTGTTCCATATGCTACTCTTCTGACTGTGTTTGATGGTCATTCTCACAGACCGCATGGTATTATCCCAGCTTTGCCCATCTTTTTTGGGGGGAAAACTGTAAATATATAGGTTGAGATAGTTGATGGAAGCTTGGACTACAACCTTCTGTTGGGGCAAAACTTGATTTATGAGATGGATGCCATTGCATCCTCATTATTTCGGGTTATTTGTTTCCCTCACGAAGGGAGAATTTTTATAGTAGATCAACTAGACTGTTCTCCTGTAGACCCGAATGCATCTACTGACTCAACTATTCCAAAGGTGGATAATGCCAAGCCGCCTGTTGAGAATTTAGGGGTTGGAATGTATTCTTCTTTGATGGGTACTTTTGATATTCCACCTCCTACCATTCATATAAATTCAATTTCATCATCTAGGGCTCCTATTCGAAGAGAGTTCTTCAGAACTCATTATTTTTTGGATCCTTGCACCTTGCCTTCCCCTACCTCCACATTAGCGGAAGGTCAAGTGGGTGGAATGGCGTTTCCGATGTCTACAGCTGAGATTGCTTATCAATCTATTGTAGACTCTGCAGAGTCCATTCTAGTTCCTCTTTCTCCGGAGGAGTTGGATGGCGATGTGGCTCTGGCTTGGACACTTAGTTCTTCTTCCGCCCAGGATTGCCTTGATACCACTCTTCCATCTGAAGAGGCCATCCTGGAAGCTATGACTGGTATAGATAGACCGTGGGATGATTTGCATCATCGGTCTTACTTTTTACCTGATTTGAGCGAAGTTGAATCAAGTTTTCCAAGTCCTTTGTCTCCTGGTCCTGTTCACCCAGTCCTCAACCCTTTAGCACCAACACAGGTATATGTTGAAGGGAACATGGCTATGATTTCTCCAACTATCTCGGTGAACATTTCCAGGGATCCCAATGTTATAGAGAATGTCTTCATCGGAGTTGAATGTTCCCCTCAAGAGATTCAGATTTACACCGATCTCTTTAAAGAGTTTAGGGATGTGTTCGCTTGGTCTTATAAGGAAATGCCTGGTATAGATCCATCTATTGTCCAGCATGAGATCAAGACTTAGGAAAATGCTAAGCCTGTGAGGCAAAAAATTCGTCCGGTCAATCCTAGGAAGGCTGCAGCTATCAAAGTCGAGGTGGAGAAGCTGCTCAAGGCGGGATTTATTTTCCCTGTTCCTTTGACAGAGTGGGTTTCAAATCCTGTTCCCGTGGATAAAAAACAAGGAACAATTCAAGTTTGCATTGATTTCAGAGACCTTAATAAAGCATGTTCGAAAGATAATTACCCCACACCATTTATAGATCAGATTATCGATGAGTGTGCTGGTAATGAGATTTTCTCCTTCATGGACTGTTTCTTCGGATACAATCAGATTACTATCCATCCTGAAGATCAGCATAAGACTGCCTTTATTTTTCCCTGGGGTACTTTTGCTTACAAGAAGATGCCTTTTGGTCTTAAAAATGCTGGGGCTACTTTTCAGCAGGCCATGTCATATGCCTTCCATGATATCAAACATATTATAGAGGCGTATTTGGATGATTTAGCTGCTCGTTCTCGAAAGAGAATTGATCATCCTGCTCACCTCCATCAAGTATTTGAAAGATGTCGTTTCTACAAGATTAGGTTGAATCCGAACAAGTGTGTTTTCGCGGTTACATCCGGTCGGTTATTGGGATTCATTGTGTCTTCGGAAGGGATTAGGGTAGATCCTTTCAAGGTTGAGGCAATACTTCGGTTGCCTCCCCCGTCGTCTATTCATCAACTTCAAAGTCTACAAAGAAAAGCTAATTTTCTTCGGAGATTTATCGTAAATTATGCTGAAGTTACCAAAGGATTTATGAGATTGTTGAAGATGGGAGTTCCATTCTTTTGGGATGACTTCGCTCAACGCTCATTCGATGCTTTGAAAAAAGTATTGACCTCTGCTCCTATATTGAGTCCACCTGATTATAGCAGGGATTTCCTTTTGTATCTTGCAGCAGCAGAATCTACCATTGGTATGGTTCTGGTTTAGGAGGACGATGCTCTGGCAGAGCATGTTATATACTATCTTAGTCGAGGCTTGGTAGGACCTTAACTATGGTATACTCCAATAGAGAAGCTAGCTTTAGTAGTTGTTCATGCTGTACAGCGACTCAGAAATTATATTCTTCTACGAAAAACTTATGTTTTGGCAGTAGCCAATCCATTTTAGTTTGTTCTCAGTAGGCGAGTGATTGGGGGCAAATACAATATATGGATTGTGATTTTGCAGGAATTTGATCTTGAGTTTATGTCTGCCAAGTCCAAGAAATCTTTATTTTTCACGGAATTAATCTCTGAGTTGCCTTGTGGAGAAGAGATAGTCTATTATGAATCCTTCCCGGATGAACATTTGTTTCTCATTTCTCCACAATATCCTTGGTATGGAGATATCATTGTGTATCTTTAGACTGCGAAGTTTCCCTCTACTTTTTTGAAAGATGAGCGCCGTAAGTTGCGTCACTTGGCTAAAAATTACTTCATTATTGGTGATGCTTTATACCGTCGAGGGGTTGATTCAATCCTGAGACGTTGCTTAACTCTCGAAGAAGCTGAGGCTGTGCTGAATGATTGCCACAGTGGAGCTTGTGGTGGTCATTTATCTGGGCTTGCTACAGCCCAAAAAATCTTTCGTGCTGGATACTTTTGGCCTTCAATTTTCAAAGATTGTATGGAGTCGGTAAAAAAGTGTCATCCGTGTCAAGTCTATACTCGAAAAATGTGCGCTCATCCAGCTACGCTTTTTCCAGTCATTACTGTTGGTCCCTTTAAAAAGTGGGGTATTGATTATACTACTTGTAACCCGCCTTCGGCTAAAGGTCACAAGTATATTATTGTAGAAGTAGACTAATTTACGAAGTGGGTCAAGGCTATGCCTACTTTTGGGAATGATGGTGAGACAGCAGCTCTTTTTCTTTTTAACCAGGTTATTGCTCGTTTTGGTATTCCTAGAGAGATTTTCACTGATCATGGCAGTCATTTTTAGAATAGCATGATGGCTGAGTTGGCTTTAAAATTAGGTTTCCGGTAGGAGCATCCATCTCCATATTATCCTCAAGCTAATGGGCAAGTGGAAGCCGTGAACAAATCCTTGAAGACCATTCTTCAAAGGACAATTAATAAAGCTCAATCCAACTGGCATATCATGCTGTATCCTGCACTTTGGGCATACAGGACGTTAGTGAAAACTACAACTGGCTTTACTTTGTTTCAACTAGTTTACGGGCTGGAATCCATATTTCCCATTGAATGTGAGATTCCTTCTCTTAAGTTAGTTTTTGAGCTTATTCCTGACACTTCTAGTCTTGAAGAACGTCTCCTTCATTTGGAACATCTTGACGAGCAGCGTCGCGATGCCGCCACGATGAATGAGGCGCATAAGAAACGAGTCAAAGTTCAATACGATGAGGCGGTCAAACCTAGGGTTTTCTCGGAAGGTGACCTCATTTTGGTCTATGCCCAAGAGAAGGATGCCCTGGGCGCAGGAAAGTTTAAGTCTATGTGGTATGGCCCCTTCATCGTTAAAAAAGTCCTTAAAAAAGGAGCATATGCCTTGGTTGATTTTGAAGGAAATGAGTTGGCAGAGCCTAGAAATGGGCTCTATTTGAAAAGGTATTATGCCTAGGCTTCGGCCTGGCATTTTGCTTTTGTATATAGTAGTTTTTATTTTGTACATGTCTGGTTTTTAGGTCTTGATGTGATGGTGATGTTTTTGATCTGCTTTGGCAAGTTGTGTCGAATGTCATGAATCATTATGGTTTCGCCGATGGTGCTAGTAGACACCCCGGAACTTGGCTTCCGCGGCTTGGGTGCTTCATCATCCATCCGGTCAGATGTTAGTATCAAGAGGAGTCTGCATTGGTCCTGCTTCCAATAATATAGCAAAGTACACTGCAGTTATTTATCTACTCTCGGAGGCAATATCTTTGGGTTTTGATTCGTTGTTAGTTTTCTTGGATTCCCAGCTGGTGGTGTCGCAGTTGAACAATACTTATCGGGTTCGAGATCCATTTTTACTCCGGTTGTTTTTTAGAGTAAGTTTGTTACAAAGATCATTTCAATTTTTAACATTCATTCATATTCCTCGAGCAGATAATTGGATGGTAGACTCATTAGCTAATCAAGCAATTGATTGGCATATTAATCATTCCATATAGTAAAATTTAATCATCAAAAACATCATGAATTTTTATACATTTGTCACATCACATCATAAATCGCTATATATATATCATCAGAGTGTTCAAAAAACTATACAAAATTTGGATCCATAAGTCATACAAAATTAGGGCTTATGCCCGATCATGTTCAATATAAAAAATACACAGTCATCCGGTAATCATATCTATCTACTCCTGTGGTCCCTGCCGAAAATTCGTGTTCCTATAGAACACGATCACAGTGGTGACACGGCGGAATAATCGTACCTAGTCACGTGCTACTCCCACTACCCGTCTCTGGATGGCCTCAGGTAGATCTTCCACTACAGCCATAGGCACTTGGCGAGTTAAACCCTCCAAGTTCCTCTGTACAACATGGAGGGTCCTGCCTGGGTCTTCAGTATCTGCCTCACCTCTGTGACGCTTATGCCGTGGGTAGCCCTCAGGACGGACTAGTCCAATATCTGTATCATGGTCATCATAATATTGTAAGTCATTTTGAATCCTATCAAAAACACGTTTTGTTTTCACATTTTTTCATATATATTGAAAAAATCATAAAAATCATATAATTTAAAAATTCCAATCTTACCGATTGCCCCCCATGCCACGTAAGGTGGAAGGACAAGGTTTGGATCACCGCGGAAATCCATCCCGGCATAGGGGTAGTACTCCACAGCGATGACTTGTTCTCCCCACCATTGGAAGAAATCATCGTCCCAGGTGGTTCGGGGAACTTCACTTCCCCCTAGTCTCTTCATCAGATCTACCCATCGGGAAATTCTTGGGTCTCTTGGGTTGTTGATGGAAGAGATCACTTTGGGTCGAAGCCCAGGAATCTTCTCAAAGAAGAATGTCATCAAAATGGTTCCATACCCGAAATTTTTTGTTTTTGCTTTCCGGATGGAGGTCAGTTTTTGCTTCATATTCATTAATAGAGTTGTGCACCAATCATATAGGTGAGCTAGGCATTCCATAGCTATGCTCATCTGGGTCCTGGATGCCTGATGCAAGGAAGCAGATCCTACTACCCTACCGATCGTAAACAGGAGAATATTCATGTTTAGATCTCTCAAATCTTTTATAGCAATCTGAGTCCCTACTTTTTTGGACCCCTCTACACAGTAGACGTGGACATAGTCATCCACAGTAAGCCCTCCCAAAGGCTTGTTGTGAAAATCTACTAGGTCTCCCCTCCGTGAGAGTCCAGTAATGAAGTAGATGTCTTCTACCTCTATGTGTATGGGCATTTGATCTATCACGAAGCAATCTTCCTCCGGTCCCAATAATTTACCAGCATTTCGAGCAACCAGACATTACTCTTCATATTTGGCATTTTGAAAAATTTGAGCAATCCGCAATTCCGAAGGATATTAAGTGATTGCTGATCTTGCATTACTTCATTATCAATTGCACTGTGCTCACGTTCCCTCCAAGTGATGGTCATCCTGAAAAAAATTCATTTATTTGTTCATTAGATACGTTTTTACATCGCGGGTTGCGCATACGCGACTTACCCTGTAGACAGTCGCATATCATACGTGGCTTGGTCCATACGAACCCGCGTATGCGCAGAGCCCTAAATTAAAACAAAAGTTTTTAACGGTGAAACTTCCAAATTTTAACTCCATTAATGGACAAAATTGATAATAATGATGGATTAAGAGCTTACCTGACTGATTCGGCGAAGTTTGACCACTGATTGCTCCTATTTTGATGAAAGAGGGTTTTTCTCCAGAGCTCTTTTTCCCAAATCAGCAAGTAACAATGAACCAAATATGAGGTAACATGTGTATTTATGACCAGAAATTGAATTTTTTTGCAAAAATTTGTTATGCTTATTTTTTTCAATCCATCTTAAGCTGCATATCCCGGATGCTTGTAAGTGCCTAGATTGGTATATTTTTAGGTACATTTTGATGAAGTTCAGATTTTTCCAGTTTTTGATCCATGACTGCTGACCTGTCATGGCAGGTATATGATCTTCACTGGCATATAGGTTAGGAAATCCACTTTCCGTTGCATTTTGCATACTAGCCTCCATTCTGATCACTTTCCATAGGGTCGATCCCATCAGGTCCTGAGTATTTCACCCATTTCACTCGCCGATTATTTAATCATGACTTAGTGGTAGAGCCTTCCTTTACATGGACTTCCTAGTTAGTTCCTCGCTAGCACTTGCTGCCCATGCTGCGTTTTATGTAGGATCGGGAGTCCTCTTTAGTCCCGCCATGACTTATGTGTTGAAGCTTCATTCTTCTTCTTCTTCACTATCATTTTTCTAGCTATTACCCTAGAGGCTCCCTGGCGTCGTTGAGTTGTATAACTGCATTGCATATTGGCTACTTGTTTATCCTGGCCTTTAGCCGGCTTCATTTGGACTCGATGTTTAAGCCATATTTTGACCTTCACTGTCTGTACAAGTTAACCATTGCATGCACTTAGCTATCACGACTTGACACCCTTTTTTCCCATGGATAAAACATTCCTTTGAGTATCGCTTACCAGTTCCCGCCACCTTGCATTGAGCATAGGATTGTTCCTATCCCAGGAACTAGTGCATCTGTTTCTTGATACTCGTTCTATCCATTGTACCATAGCATTATTTGATTCTTTTTCAGGCTTATTATATCAAAAAGAAAAAAAAATCAAATATAACAAAAATAGCGGGAACAAGATGTTACTTCACAATTTGATGGCAGTACAATATCAGTTTGTCGCCCTTAAAAAAAGCACATACAGTTATATATTTCCTTCATTTGGGATGGTTTTAGTTTTGACCTAGGTTCAACTTTTTCCTTGTTTCACTGGTCAGTCCTCCCCCGGTTGGTTATCTCTTCCAATCATATGGAGATTTTGTTCTGCCTCCTGCATAACAGACTTATACAGTGTCACTTTTTACTGCCATGGTCATCACGAGTCATGCTTTTGTTCAAGGGAAGTCTAACCAGAGTTGGCCATTCTGCAGTGTCTCTTGACTCATTATTCAGTCGGCCGTCCCAGTATTGTCAGTATCTTGTTCTATCACGTCAGATGTTTGGTCTTTGCTCGTGCTGGTTTGAGAAGGTCTCCATTGACTTCTTGCTAGTGGGTTTGTCTCTTATCGACTATGACATATTGCTCTGAGAGTAAACCTAGAGCCGCACCCTGGCCCTATTTCCATTATTGATAGGTGACCTTGTGCTCGGCATTTGATCATCATTATGGGTCTTTGACTAAGTGGTTTTCCTTGTGTTCGACGTCAGAATACATTATCACACTTGGGATTCGTGCATTACCTTGATTTCCATTTGACCCTATCGGTGGATATCTCACCTCTGTGTCAGCTTTCATTATTGGTTGGTTCAGGGGGTTTCTTCCGTGCGCTAGCTTCATCTTATGCATGTCAGAAACATAGTTCGGTTTGGTTCTAGTGCTACTAATACGTGAATGGAGGCCTAAATCTTGGCACAAGGTTACACTCGCGTTGGAATGATGTGGGATGTCTTAATGCCTTCCTTTAGCGGATGTTTCCCCGTGACTCCGACTCATTGCACTCTGGGAATAGGTCTGGGGGTCTTTGTATGGGTACCTTAGGGTTTGCAGTCATCAGTGGCAGAATCTTCGCTATCGACAGTGGGGATTCATCATTGCCTCCTGATTGGTAGATTCTTCTAAGTGTTCGACTTCAACTCATTCATTCACACTTGTTAGATTGTACTGGGGCACCTTGACACTCATTTTCATTATCGGTGGGTTGTCTCGCGTTTGTTAACGGTATACATTATTGACCTGTAATTAAATGATTTCTCACATGATCGACCTCAGCTCATTTATTCCCATTGTGTAGAATTGTGCCATCGAGATCGATGAAGACCTCGGGTTGCATCAACATTTTTCGGTTCACTTTTGACAGTCCATTCAGTTTTTTCCAGTGATGCCGTCCACCTTTATATGTTGCAGTGTTAGTATAGAAGCATCCTATATGTTGGCTCCCGAGTTGCGTGGTTGTACCATGTGTTCCACCCCTTATGATTTGGTACCTGGAGATTCAATTACTTTTGTGATCAGACATCCATTTTTAGAATTATTGATCAGTTTGATATATGTGATACTTGGACATTGATTCCGACTTGTACTTCCGAGCCGTGCTCAGATGATTCATTGTGTACTTTCAGTTTAGATATACTTGTATACATTCTGGATCTATTCTGTACTTTCTATATGGATATATTTTTTGACTAAGCATGGGTATGCCCGCCTCAGATATGAGCTGACTCTCTATTTTCTTTCATTGGTTTTTTGGCAGGCTGAAATCTGGTGAAGTCCTCTCTTGTCCTCGCGAAGTTCTTTCTATGCACATAATACATTTAGGCCATCATTTACCCCTTATGACCTCATATATTAGGGGGCATCTATTATAGCATCATTTTTCACCCTCATGTGATATATGATTGTCTCTTTGGCCTTGGGCACCCATTCCCACAGACTTGAATAAAAGTTCATAAAAAACAATGTTTAAAATCCCATACGCGGATATGCCCAGAATTTTCTGCATGTATACGCGAGTCCAGAGATACTTTTCCACGTATGCCATTAAAATCATTAAAAAATATATAAAAATCCCTATTTTCGAGGCTGGGTTGATGGTTATTCCTGTAATTCAAACACCCCAGCCCATGGCCAACTGTTTCCAACAGATTGAAACTACTTTGAGGGAGTATAAAATCCCCTCATATGCATGGCCTAGAAGAGAGAGAGAAAATTATTGACATTATACTCTGTTGGAGCCCAATTCAAGTCTGATTTCCCGTGCCTCCTGTACTTCCCAAATTTTTACAGGAAACCCTTGTTTCCTGGAGATGTTCATCAGCTTATATGTCATCTTGTGTGCACAAGTCTTGAAAGAATCCTAGCGAGGCAAGGGCGGGACGGATCTGGACGACAATCTGTTCGAAGATCGTGGAAGGATTCAGGTGATCTCTCCACCTTTCTATTATTGTACATGCCATTCGTAATGAAGAAGAACCATCTTGTTCCCGAATTCACGTGTTAATATCTTCTTGCATATGTGAAAATATTGTTAATTAAGCATTTATTATTGTTTATATGATGTTTCACATGGATTACACTGACATTTAGGAGAGATATATGCTGTACAACTAGATTTCTGTGCATGTCTCTTCTTGATTTCTAGGTTGAAGAGGAAGAAGGGTTGCTGGGGGTTTGGACCCTGCAGGATCTACATCAAACATAGGATCTACGGGTGAGTTCTACAATCTATAATATCTAGTTTTTAGCATACAAGTTTGGTTTTGTGAGTCCTTCTTGAATAGCATGCCCTGATATGTGGAGGTTTTTGACCCAACGACCTCTAGGGAGTTATTTACCTAGGCATAATTGCTTCCACCTCAGTTGACCTCTTCCTACTACTTCCTTTTTCCAGATTAAATAACCCTTCATTGCTATTTATCCCGATCATATCACCTCACCAAACAGCCTTCCAAGATCTTCATGGGTTATCTATCTTTCCCTGAAAACATTTGACTTCTTGACCTTGATCCTAGCTCTGTCTACTTGATTTTTTACTCCTCAGCCCAATGGACAAACATATTTCCCACTATCCATCTCATTAGGTGATTTTTTCCCACCAAATCGATCAAACCAAAACCAAATTTCACCATCATAACTAGCCTAATATTTTATAAAACAAACAAAGTTAAATCTTATAGAGAGAGCCCTCTCTGAACCCTAAGAAGGCTAGATCTTAGAGTTTAAAAGTTGGCCTGTGGTTACCTCTAGTTTTCTTAGACTTTAAACCAAAATCTCGCAACTTTAAAATTACTAGAGTGATAACATATTGGCGACCATATTGGGGACAAACATATCCTCAGTCATAAAATCGGGCTTAAAGAAACTTTTTCCATCATCTTTTTGCCTCTAAGACTGTTTTATAAGTTGTGAGTATTATTTTATCAAAAAAATTGTAATTCTGGCTTCTTGGAAAGTTTATTATACCAGGTCTAACCCAAATCCTAAACCTGTTGTTATATTGGAAAACCCAGATAGAATTAGAAAAAAGAAAAAACAGTTAGAAGATTTAGATGTTACAATTTCATTTAATAGAGTCAATTCATTACCACAGGAATTAGTGAGTTTACAGGATATAGCGCTTGATTTGAAAATTGAAAATTCTTTGTTCAGAAGCAAATCAGAAAGTAATTTAAGCACTGTTGTTTTAGACCCTATTTTTATTTTATTTTTGGAATCAAAACAGAAAAATATTGCAACAAACTTTGAATTAAAGAAAGTCAAAAATCAAGACAAACTTGAAGAGATTAATGCCACTATTCTTAAAGAAATTGATGAGGCCATAGAATTAGCTCAACTGTTAGCATATACATCTAAACCTTCCATTCCTCATTTAGATACCACTACATCATCTATAGTTTCTACTACCATCCAATCTACAGATCCATTTAGTCCTAGATTACCTTTACAGCCTAGAATATTATTTCCTTCATCCCCTACATCCATTTCATTCACTATTTTACCTTCTACTTTTTCAAACACATCATTCTCATTTCCTACTAGTTCCTCATATAGTTCAGTTTCACTTCCTAGTACCTCCACTTCATCTTTTAGTACTTCCACTAATTTTTCTAATTCAGCATTCTATAATCCAGTTTCATCAGCTTCTTCCTCCAGTTCAGCCCCAAGTACTTCCACTTTTCCTCCTATCCAAGCTAGAATTCAAGCTATGGTACACAGCAAAATAAACATTGATTATACCATAGATCAAGATTTAGACAGTAACATTGATTTGAATAATGTAGATGTAAATAATTTAAAGTTTTCTAAACCAACTAAATTCAATCAATCAGATATAGATAAATTAGAGAGAATAGAAATTGATCAGATAATTAATGAAGAATATGATGTATTAAATCTCAAAGATAATTTCTTACCAAAAGGTTTAACTCCATTAGAAGATTTATTTGACTCAAATGATGTTTTTAGAAAACCCAAAATGGAGCCACTTAGATCTGACATTGAAGAATGCAACAGAGGCACAAAACTGAAACCCAAAATGATCAAACTTTCCAAAGCCTTACCTCAATAGGAAAAGGAAAAATATATTACTCTTTTTAAGGAATTCCAAAATGTTTTTGCTTGGAGTTATGAGGACCTTAAATCCTATGACACCAACATAATTCAACATAAAATTCCTATAAAAGAAGATCAAAATCCCTTTAGACAAAAGTTAAGGAGAATCAACCCTTTTTTTATTCCCTTAATAGAAAAAGAAGTTAAAAGAATGTATGATGCACAGATAATTGCACCAATCAGATATTCTGATTGGGTTTCTATTCTAGTTCCAACCAGAAAGAAAATGAAGAGATTAGATTATGTGTTGACTTTAGGAATCTAAACAAAGTATCCTTAAAAGATAATTATCCTTTACCAAAAATGGATCATATTTTACAAAGGGTAGTTGGATCTTCTAGGATTTCTCTTTTAGATGGATTTTTAGGATACAACCAGATTTTAGTCCAACCAGAGGGTCAAGCCAAAAAAATTTTTACTATTCCTTGGGGCACTTTTATGTATGTAAAAATTCCTTTTGGTTTAATGAATGCAGGGGAAACCTTTCAAAGAGCTATGGATATAACCTTTGCAAAAGAAATTCATGAATTCTTGGTAATTTACTTGGATGACATAACTGTATTTTCTAAGACTAATTATGAACACTTAGATCATCTTAGACAAGTCTTTATAAAATGCAGAAAGTTTGGCATCTCATTGAATCCTAAGAAAACCTTATTTGGATTAGAAGAAGGCAAGTTACTAGGACACATAATTTTTAAGGAAGGAATTATAATAGATCCTGCAAGAATAGAAGCAATTCTTAACATTAATCCACCAAGAAACATAAAAGAGTTACAAGCCTTTCTAGGTAAGATTAACTTTTTAAGAAGATTCATATCCAATTTAGCTGAGATAATTAGAGAACTAAATAACATGCTTAAAAAGGATTCAGTTCTTAAATGGACTGTTGAGGCCAAATAATCTTTTGAATCCATCAAACAGGCATTAACCAAAACATCAGTCCTTATAAGTCCTAATTTCAAAAAGTATTTCATCATTTGTTCATTTGCTTCAGAACACACTATTGTTGTAGTTTTACTGCAGAAAAATGACCAGGGTTATGAACAACCCATAGCTTTCTTTAACAAAACACTTAGAGATGCATCTTTGAAGTACAATATCATGGAGAAACAGGCCTTAGCTTTGGTAAAAGCCATTAAAGACTTCAAAGTTTACATTCTCTATTATCACATCATTGCCTATGTCCCAAATGTTGTAGTACAAGACATTCCTACTCAGGATGGTCCTGATGGAAGAAGATGAAAGTGGATTGCCACTATATTAGAATATGACATAGAGATAAAACCCACAAAGTTGATAAAAGGTCAAGGTTAAGCCAGACTCATGGTTGAATCAAATTGTCATGCCCTAGACATAAATTTTATTTCCCAAATAGATGATCAAGAAGAGATGGCGACTCCAGAGATTAGTGAAGCCTTTTTAGACTCACCATGGTATGCAGATATTATATTTGTATTACTAAACTTGCAAGATCCTCCTAGTTTATCAAGAACAAAAGAAATATTTCTAAAGCTTAAGGCAGTAAGTTTTTGTATTTTAGACAACGTATTTTTTTGGAAAGATCAAAGTGGGATTTTATTAAATTGTTTGTTAAAAGAAGAAGCTGACAAAATATTACAATAATTTCATGCAAGTGACTGTGGAGGACATCTATATTGGAAAACTACTGCAGAAAAGATTCTGAGAGATGGTTTTTACTCGCCTACTTTGTTTGCAGATGTCAAAAAATATGTGACCTCCTGTCATAAGTGCCAAATATTTAAGGGTAAGAAAAAGTTGTTACCCCTGCCCTTAAAGCCCATCTCAACAGAAATTCCATTTCAACAATGAGGTCTTGACTTCATTGGAGAAATTCACCTCCCATCATCAGCCCAACACAAGTGGATTCTGACAGCCACTGACTATTTTACCAAGTGGATTGAAGCCATACCCTCTAGGCAAGCCATGAATACTGTCATAATCTCCTTCCTAGAAAGTAACATTCTTTCAATATTTGGATGTCCCCAAAAGATAATTACTGACAATGCAACAACATTCAAATCTAAGAAAATGATTGAATTTTTCCATAAATACCATATTACCCTAGGTCATTATACTGCATATTACCCTCAAGGTAATGGCCTAGCTGAATATTCAAATAAGAGCCTTGTAAACATCATCAAAAAGTTACTGGAAGATAACCAAAGGACTTGGAACAGGAAGTTAGTCAATGCCTTATGGGCAGATAGACTTACAACTAAAAAATCTATTGGTACATCCCCTTACCAACTTGTTTATGGAATGGATGCTTTTTTTCCATCCTCCATAGGAGTACCAGTAATGAAAATTATCCAAGAGTTACAAGTTGAAACAAATGAAATTCAAAGAAGGATCAATCAGATAAAGTGTTAAAATGGGATTCAAAGAGAAGGAGCAAGGTAAACATGGAAAATTTGATTTTCTGTGGAGAGGGCCTTTTGTGATTTATGTGTTGGGAAAAATACTGAGAGGGGGGGGGGGGGGGGGGGGTGAATACGTATTTATAGCTATTTCGTCGCTTTTACTTTTCTTTTCTCAAAACCCATACGCTACTTTACAGAACAAAACTAGCATACATATGAGGATATCCTTAAGGAAACTCGCGTATGCTCGGAGCTCTTATTATGTATTTGATTCTTAAATCATTGCATCATTTATTCATCATATGTTAAGCAGTAAGCATGTGCAGTAAAAACAAAATAAACCATCACACATAAGCAACACACATGAACACCAAGATTTAAAGTGGAAATCCAAGTCGGGAGAAAACCACCGCTACCTTTGTCTCAGTCTTCAATAATTATTATAAAGAAAACATCTTACAACCATGTATTGGCGCAGACTCATACCAGCACGCAGGCACCCACCTGCAGAAGGCTACAACCTTCTCTCATTTACCAGCCTCTCCTGGAAGGGAGCTACAACCCCCTGCTCTCGTTTACCAGCCTCTCCTGGAAGGGAGCTACAACCCCCTGCTCTCGTTTACCGACTACCCTTTCGGAAAGGGGAGCTACCCCCTCACGAAGGCTTCGACCTCGGCCTGCTATGAGACCACGTTTCGTGGTTTCAATGGATCATGACTTCTTCAACTCTTTAACTGTCAAAAAATATACTTCGCTTATGCTGACAGACGAACGAACACGTAACAGAATATCAGAGATAACCCAGACTTCATAATAGATATGCAGAAACACATTCAACCTTGAGCAATCATTAGTTCAGATACCATACGCGCTTTTATTTAATCAGACCCGCGTATACAATCTCTTTTCATGAAACGACCTACGTATACATCTGTGCATTTCTCAGAAAACCCTAACTGCCCATACGCGCTTTTATTGAATCAAATCCGCGTATACACGCGCTTTTCATGAAGCGAACCTGTGTATAGATCTATAAAAGATAAACTTTGCATAACAGATCAGATCTATGAACTTACCCAGATTTTTTCAATTTCTTCATCATATTTGCGCCAGGTCTTCATCACTTCTTTTCAGATCATCCTAAAGATTCATCATTTCTAGATATAGAGATCTTGAACCTTCATCATATTCATAGGTTCATCATAGATTCAGATCTATCAATTAAGAACGAAGTTCAGCATGCAAATATACTTCGGAGTGAAGTATTCATTAACCGAATTTACTTACTCTTGCTCTTGCACTATGATTTTCTTCTCCTTAAATATAAATTTGGCCTTTATCAATACCATGAGTCAAAACCTCAACATGCCGTTGATGGTATTCTGGGACGGGATCAAATGGTAATCGCGCTCAATGCTTTGAGGCCCAATACCATGGTAATACTTACTGGTTTTATCGTCGTATAGGTGTGCATACGCGACTTGGCACGTACTTTTCCGCGTGCATACGCAACTTCTCCTTAACAAACCCGCATATGCCTTATGACATACCTTGTTCAACATTATTCTAGCATTTTCTGAATTCCTTTCTTCTGTTACTTCTGAGCTGATTTGTAGATACATCATCCTTCCTTATTTAACACAAGATAAATCATCCTTACAAATTTAACACATAGGTTGCTTATCATAGGCAACTCATCAAGCAGGTTCCATCAAGGTCAATACATTGTATCACATTGCCAACAATCTCCCCCTTAATTCATCAAGTAGGTCTCCATCAAGTTCAATCTTCATCAAATAGGTTGCCATCAACTTTGTCAAGTAGTTTTCCATCAAGGACAACACTCTGCATCATATTGCCAACAATCTCCCCCTTTGGACTTGATGGCAACCATGATGGTGTTTGATCATCGCAATAGATAGATACATTGATTATAATCATTATGCAAGCACCATGATACTCTCCCCCTATTCAAACATCATGATAAACAATATGACACCATGATACTACTCTCCCCCTTTGACATCAAGGGAAAAGGACAGATCAAAACCACAACAAGAAGAGCTCTGTAGATCTGATGTGCACTGAAGTTACCATGCTCCCCCTGAGTTCATGCTGAATCTTCAAAAATATTTTTCAATGAAGTACATGACTCTATAACCAAGGACTCTTACTTACATCAAAGATCCAACCAAGTGGATTTACAGTAGGTCTCATATATGACTCATGTACCCAACCAAGTGGGATTACACATTTTGACTCAACTACCCAACCAAGTGGGTTTACAAACTTGAACAAGCCCTTTACATGACTGAATATTACAATTTACATCATAGGTCATAGCCTTTTCATCAAATTACACATATGAATTTTTATAACCAATATAAAAAAGACCTCAAGAGAGATCATATTTCAGAATCATCATAATGCCAACAATGCATTACATTCAGCAAGGCTAATGCTCCTCCCTGAAACTGTGCATCCAATGCATCCTTTCCATATGACCAAACACTCATCCTTAGCTTGTGCAACTTGAACACTTTCAACAGCCAATCATCAAGGCATCTTCACCCAATATCAGAGAATGAAACAAAAATAAAAGAGCTGAAACATCATCAGAGATACCAAACAGCACTGCAGCTGTGCTGAAGAATGCTGACCCCAAGTAAAATTTGTCAGCAACTAACCATACATGGTTTTCTTTGTATAAACTCGCGTATATACGCGACTGTCTTTCAGGAAATCCGCGTATCCAATTTAATCTTCTGAATTTAAGCAGTTCTGATTTTCTGCATGGCAGAGACTACTCCCAGCTTCTGTCTGAGATATTCGAACGCTTCCCTGGGCAGAGGTTTGGTCAGAATATCAGCAACTTGTTCTTTGGAGGGAACATACTCCAACTTCACCTTTTGTTCAAGCACTTGTTCACGTAAAAAGTGATACTTGATGGGAATGTGCTTGGTCTTGGAATGCATAATAGGATTCTTTGAGATGTTGATGGCACTTGTATTATCACACATGATGGAGATAGGAGGTGAACATTTGATTTGAAAGTCTTGTAAGGTTTTCATCATCCAAAGAATTTGAGTGCAAAATGATGCGACAGCCACATATTCTGCTTCTGCTGTAGATAAGGAAATAGAGTTTTGCTTCTTGCTGAACCAAGAAACTAACCGGGGCCCCATATAGAATGCACCACCACTAGTGCTTTTTTGATCATCAACATTTCCAGCCCAATCTGCATCAGTGTAAGCATGAAGAGTAAGATCAGCATTCTTTGGATACCATAGTCCAAAGTCTTGAGTTCCTTGTAGATATTTGAACATTCTTTTGATAGCCTGAAGGTGAGACTCTTTTGAATTAGCTTGGAATCGTCCAACAATCCCAACTGCATGCATAATGTCTGGTCTAGTCCCAGTGAGATAGAGTAGACTTCCTATCATAGATCTGTATTCTGGTTGATTCACCGTGGGAGAATCATCATGAGAACTGAGATTACATCCGGTTATCATTGGTGTACTTACAAGTTTGCACTCTTCCATGCCATACTTCTTCAGAATTTGCTTAAGATATTTTTCTTGTGATAAGAATATGCCATCTGTTGCTTGTTGCACTTGCAAGCCAAGAAAGAATGTTAGTTCCCCAAGTAAAGACATTTCAAATTTTTGCTGCATAACAGAAGCAAATTTCTGACTCATAGATTCTTCATTACTTCCAAAAATGATATCATCAACATATACAACCACAATCAATAGTTTATCATTTTCAATTTTAGTGTATAAGTTGCTATCAGCAGACCCCTTTGAAAATCCTTGTTGATGAAGATATTTGTCAAGGCGATAATACCATGCCCTTGGAGCTTGTTTGAGACCATATAGAGCCTTTTTAAGTCTACAAACAAGATTTTTATCATTTCCCAAAATGAATCCTTCTGGTTGTTCTATATAAACTTCTTCTTCTAGATCACCATTGAGAAAGGCGGATTTAACATCCATTTGATAAACTTTGATTTGTTGGAAGCTTGAAAAAGCAAGAAACATTCTTATGTCTTCAAGTCTAGCTATCGGAGCAAAAGTTTCTTCAAAGTCTATACCTTCTTGTTGAGCATACCCCTTGCAAACAAGTCTATCTTTGTTTCTTACAACATCCCCATTCTCATTTAACTTGTTTTTGAATATCCATTTAGTTCCAATGACATTTTTGTTACGAGGTCTTGGTACTAATTCCCAAGTGTGATTCTTTTCAATTTGATCAAGCTCTTCATTCATGGCTTGAACCCAACATTCATCTTTGCTAGCTTGAATGACATTGTTTGGTTCAATAGTGGATAGAAATGCCAGATAGCTAGAAGATCCCACAAGAGTCCTTCTTGTTTGTACACCTGATCCCTTATCTCCCAAAATTTGAGATTCTGGATGTAGCTTTTTCAGATAAATCATCTTCAGGTTCTTCATTAGGTTTGCTGTCTATATCATTGCTATTTGATGTAGAAGGACATAAGTCACCATCATCTCATTTGTTATTTGTTTTTCTTCTTTTGGGGCTGCAGGAGACTCATCAATAACAACATCAATACATTCAACAATCTTCCGAAGTCTTTTATTGTAACATTTATAAGCTCTAATCGTAGAGGAGTAACCAAGAAGTATTCCTTCATCCGCTCTAGGTTCAAACTTGCCAAGTTTTTCATCATTATTTTTGATAAAGCATTTACTTCCAAAAACTCTAAAATGCTTCACAGAGGGAGAATTACCATACCAGAGTTCATATGGAGTTTTGTCACTATTTACATGAACATGTGCCTTGTTGAGAATGTTTACCGCTGTATGTGCTTCTTCTCCCCAAAATGTGTCAAGTGTTCCAGAATCATCAAGCATAGCTCTAGCCATTTGTTGAACTGTTCTATTCATTATTTCTGCTACGCCATTTTTTTGTGGAGTGCCAGCTACAAAGAACTGTCTTTTTATGCCATGTTGTTCACAAAATTCAAAGAATTCGTTTGAAGTATATTCTCCTCCTCGATCAGATATAAGAAATTGAGTTTTAGATCTGATTCATTTTCAACCAGAGCCTTGAAGATCTGAAATTTCTCAAATGCTTCATCTTTGTGTTTAAGCAACCCAATCTAACACATTCTAGATAAATCATCAATAAATAAGATATAGTATTTTTCACCACGAGGTGACTTTTTCCTCATAGGTCCACATATGTCAGTATGAACGAGTTCAAGAGGCCTACTTGATGATCCTTCCTTTGCATTAAATTGCACTCTGGTCTGCTTGCCGAATTGGCAAGATTTGCATATGATACTTTCAGGTAGAGTAATATTGGGAAGACCACGAACAACATTAAGTCTGCTTGATTTGTTGATTTGAGAGAAGCTTAGATGCCCCAACCTTCTATGCCATAGCTAGTTTTCTGAAGATTGACTCAAGTAAAATTGTTCTTTGCAATTCTTCAATACATATAGGTTGCTTGGAGTTATTTTTCCTTTTATAATTGTTTTACCTGTATCAAGATCACGAACCACACATTCTTTTGAAATAAAGACAACTTCAGTTCCTTGATCACACATTTGACTTACACTTAACAAGTTATGCCTTAAACCATCCACATACATGACATCATTAGCCTTCACCTTTTCTTTTAGAAACACATACCCTTTTCCTTTAATTACATCAGGAGTATCATTTCCAAATGTAACTTTCTTTTCCTTTTCTAGAGCACTATATGCAAGAAGTTTGTTTTTGTCACCTGTCATGTGTCTTGAGCATCCAATATCAATATACCATTGATTTTCTTCACCTTCTGCAAATAACACTATGCCACAATTTTGAACCTGTAATTCCTTCTTTTTCCATACTTTGGAATTTGAAGGAAAATGCTCTTTTGGCTGAACTTTGCTCCTGCATTCAGATTCTTCATGCCCAAAGTTATTGCAATAAGCACATTCAACTTCATTTAGAAGAGGAGAAAAGTTGTTATAGGTATTCTTCTCAAATTCAATCCTTTTCTTTCTTGCTTCTCTAGTCATAATGGTTTTATATGCAACACATTGAACAACTTTATGGCCAAAATTGTGACATGAGAAACATTGTCCATTGAAGAAGAAATTTCTGCGATCATGAAATCTTGTACTTGGATTTACTTGTTGATTGGTGTTTCTTTGAGAGATATTCCTGTTAGTGTTCTTTGAATTGAAATGATCATGCTTTACCTGTAATGATTCTTTATTCCCTTGCGGAGTGGCGGAATTTTTTAAACCAGCTATAGCTGCTTTTAGATAATTTGGTGCTGAAGCCTGAGAAGATTCTCCGGTATATCCAAGACCTATCTTTATAAGAGGAGAACGTTGTACCTTGATAATCTCATCTAAGGTTTCAGATCCTTTAGCAAATCTAAGATTCAGAGTCTTTACTTTCTCAAAATATTTTCTTAGACTTACCACTTCACATTCTAATTTCTCAATGTGTTTCTTTGCTTCTTCAACCTGCTTTTCCAGAGTCTCTGTGGTTATTTTCCTTTCTTCTAAGAGTATATTACTTTCTTCTAAGCATATTTTGAGTTGATTGTTTTCTTCAAGAAATTCATTGTCCTCTAGAGCATCCACAAAAGTATCCTTTTCTTCTCTAGATTCAAATGCCATGAGAAGTCTAAGATCTTGTTCACATTCTTCCTCACTATCAGATAACCCATCACTGTCTTCATGAGTATAGTAACTTTTTCTAGTGTTAAACTGATTCTTATTCCTTCTTCCTACTTCCTTCCCTTTTGCAGGTGTTTCTTTATGAGGACATTTAGCAGCATAATGACCAATTCTTCCACACTCAAAACATTTGAAAGGAAGCTTACCTCTGAACCGTCCTGTGCCAAGTTGGAGTTTCTTTGCAAAATTTGCCTCATCTTCTTCTGAGATATATCCCGATCCTTCTACTTCTTGTAATTATTTCCCTTTTGTAGAAGCTCTGAAGACAGCCTCTTTGACTTCAGATGGTCCTCCTCTTCTCATTTCATATGTGGTTAGTATGCCATGAAGTTGTACCACAGTAAGATTTTGAAGATCCTGTTTTTCTTCAAGAGCAGAAACTTTTGACTCAAATTTTGCTGTTAGCGATCTTAAAATTTTCTCAACCAAAGTAGATTTGGTTATTGTTTCTCCCATATTTCTCATACGATTTACAACATCATCAACACGTAAAAAGAAACTGGCAATACTCTCATCACTATGCATCTTCAAATTTTCATATTCAATTCTGAGAGTTTGGAGTTTTGCACTTTTTACCTTTGCATCACCTTCATAACTTATAATGATTTTGTCCCACATTTCCTTTGCTGTATTTAGCTGCATAAATTTGACAAATTTAGATTCAGTCAGACTTCCCGTTATAGCATTGACCGCCTTTGCATTTGATTCATAATTCTTCTTTTCAGTCAGATCTGTTGGTATTGTAGCTGGATATTGATATCCTTTTTCAACAATGGCCCATACATCTATTCCCATAGACTAAAGATAGGATCTCATCCTTGTTTTCCAGAAGATTAAATTGCTTCCATTAAAGAGCGGAGGCTTGATAGATGTTGTTCCATCTTGATTGCTCATCTTGCTTGATCTTCCTTCTAGCGGCTAAGATTTTTCAGAAGGACCTCCTCTGATACCAATTGTTGGGAAAAATACTGAGAGGGGGGGGGAGGGGGGTGAATCAGTATTTAGAGCTAACTGATAAACTTTTTACTTTTCTTTTGTCAAAACCCATACGCTACATTACAGAACAAAACTAGCGTATATACACGGATATCCTTAAGGAAAATCGTGTATGCTCAGAGCTCTTATTATGTATTTTATTCTTAAATCATTGCATCATTTATTCATAAGATGTTAAGCAGTAAGCATGTGCAGTAAAAACAGAATAAACCATCACACATAAGCAGCACACATGAACACCAGGATTTAAGGTGGAAACCCAAGTCAGGAGAAAACCACCGTTGCCGTCGTCTCAGCCTTCAATATTTATTATAAAGAAAAAATTTTACAACCATGTATTGGCGCAGACTCATAACAGCACGCAGCAACCCACCTGCAGAAGGCTACAACCTTCTCTCGTTTACCAGCCTCTCCTGGAAGGGAGCTACAACCCCCTGCTCTCGTTTACTAGCCTCTCCTGGAAGGGAGCTACAACCCCCTGCTCTCGTTTACCAGCTACCATTGGAAGGGAGCTACTACCCCCTCATTGAAGGCTTCGACCCTTAGCACCACTGCAGACCACGTTTCATCAATTTTCAAACTGGATCAAACAGCTTCAACACAACTCTTCACTTATCAACAAATATACTTCGCCCAATGCTTCAAACAGAACAGTGAAACCACCGTAACCAGAATATCAGAGATAACCCAGACTTCAGAATAGATATGCAGAAACACATTCAACCTTGAGCAATCATTAGTTCAGATACCATACGCACTTTTATTTAATCAGACCCGCGTATACACACGCTTTTCATGAAACGAACCCGTGTATACATCTGTGCATTTCTCAGAAAACCCTAACTGCCCATACGCGATTTTATTCAATCAGATCCGCGTATACATGCACTTTTCATGAAGCGAACCTGTGTATAGATCTATAAAATATAAACTTTGCAGAACAGATCAGATATATGAACTTACCCAGATTTTTTCAATTTCTTCATCAGATTTGCGCCAGGTCTTCATCACTTCTTTTCAGATCATCCTAGAGATTCATCATTTCTAGATCTAGAGATCTTGAACCTTCATCATATTCATAGGTGCATCATAGATTCATATCTATCAATTAAGAACAGAGTTCAACCATGCAAATATACTTTAGAGTGAAGTATTCATTAAAGCCCAGACCCTTGCTCTTGCTCTTGCACTATGATTTTCTTCTCCTTAAATAGATTTGGCCTTTATCAATACCATGAGTCAAAACCACTCAACCTTTGATGGTATTCTTGGACGGGATCAAATAGATAATCAAGTGCTCAATACTTTGGGCCAATACCATGGTAATGCCCCCTGGTTTTATAAAATTAGAGCGCAAATTGGCATACGCGACTTGGCATGTACTTTTCCGCGTGCATACGCAACTTCTCCTTAACAAACCCACGTATGCCTTGTGACATACCTTGTTCAACATTATTCTGGCATTTTCTGAATTCCTTTCTTCTGTTACTTCTGAGTTTATCTGTAGATACATCATCCTTCCTTATTTAACACAAGATACATCATCCTTACAAATTTAACACATAAGTTGCTTATCATAGGCAACTCATCAAGCATGTTCCATCAAGGTCAATACATTGTATCACATTGCCAACAATCTCCCCCTTAATTCATCAAGTAGGTTTCCATCAAGTTCAATCTTCATCAAATAGGTTGCCATCAACTTTTTCAAGTAGGTTTCCATCAAGGACAACACTCTGCATCATATTGCCAACATTATGGATATAGAGGTAATAATGCTTTCTACCTGAAAGAAATGGATGGATCAGCTATGCTAGATGGACCAGTAAATGGCAGAATGTTGAAGCACTACTACTCCCCTGAGATAAAAAATAGTTAGTTTCATTTACTTTGATTAGTGTACATATACACTGAAGATTTTAGATTGGAGTGGATGTGTTCCTAACAAAGTTGAAGCCCAGAGAGAAGGCCCTAAGCTTTGAGAGGTAAAATATCATAAGTATGAATAATTGCAGAGATCAGAAAGATACTTACATGGTCATCTTAGTAAAAATTCAAAGGCTACTAGTATTAAATTTCTTGACATTTCACCAGGAAATGCCATCCCCATGTGGAGCCACTGTTAGGGTCCTATAATAATAGGGTTCATAATTTTTGAATTGACTTTGATAGTCTTGTAAATATGTACATACCTTGTAGTCTGCAAGTTTTTTTACCATATTTTAAAAATGAAAATAAATAAAAATAAAAAGAGGGTAAAAGTCCTAAAAGAAATATCAAATGACTTATAAAAAGATAGACCCCAAAAGAAAAAAGAAAAGAATAAGACCTGAAAGTGAGCAAGTCAAAATGCCACTACTATTTACTTTACTACAAGAAAAATGATTATGTGCAAATTGTCAATAAATTCCATAATCCATGATCAGTTAAACAGTTTAATCTTAACTTTTCATGCTTTGAATTTCATGTTTTAGATAGATAATAAAGATATGTCAAATATTATAAACTTGACAAATCAGTAGATAAGGTAGAGAATAAATGAGGAGCTCAACAGTTTAATCTGAGCCCTCAGATGAAATAAGGTTAGGAATAGATAGTTTTTATGTTTCGAAAGAAAATTGATTTAGGGTTGCAAGCCTAAATGCACCCATAAAAATGAAGTAAAAATTTTAGATTCATAAAAAAAAAAACCTATTAAAAAGATCTAAAAAACAGGCCAAACCCTGTCAAAATTTCTGAAAAAACCCTGTTTTATGTTGCGCACTATTTTGAATGAAAACTTGAGTTTATATAGTTTTTCTAAACTATTGAAAACTCCAAATTGAGCCCAGAAATCATCTGAAGGTAGCCAAACCATCTGTGCCTAATTTCAAAAGATTCCTAGACCTGTTATCCATTGAAAAATGCAAGAAACCCTTGTTTCTTGTTTTATAACCAGTGAAGGTCTGAAAATCAAGTTGAGAGCCCAAAATTGAAAAGAAAAATCCAAGAAAATACCATATTCTACCTGTTTTAAATCCAAAAACCTTTGCCAGAGTCAAAAAATACTTCTGAAAACTATTTAATCTTGCAGAAGTAACCAAAAAAACCTAAAAGCAGAGTTCTGTAGTTCAAAAAGCCTCAAAATTCCTAAACCTACTCCAGCCGAATCTTCCAAAACTGCTATCATTATAAATCCTCTGCAACCTCCAGTTGTAGACATTGAGCACAACCCATTAGCAGATATTGACTATAAGATAGCAGACCCTATTGTAGAATTCAATTTGTTGGAACTTCACAACTGCAGCTATGAAAAATCTTTGGATAATGTTGAAGAAGTTCAAATTTGGGAATCACACTTGCCCAAATATGTTTTTCCAGCTACCCATTCATGCCCAGAGGTCATTAGGTTATGTCATCATTATTATATGCCTGAGCAAAGAGAAATAGTCAATGCCAATAAAGAAGTACTTTTTACCATTACTACTGAATCCATTAATCAAATTTTATAGCTTAAACCTCATCCTCAAGCAGTTCCTCTGTCCATTAAAACACTTACCAAGTTGTATATTGGCCTTGAATTTCCTAAAATACTCCAAATCTTCCAAATATTCATGCCCTTACATGTAGAAATTCCTCAAATCAATCCCCCATATTCCACTTCAAGATTTCCAAAGGGTTCTAGACATGTCATCTCCATGCTATCCTTCATCCTAGGGTATCTCACTGATGAACATACAGATGAATCAATTTTAGGTTTCCTATCCACTTTCACACCAGGACAACCTCAATCTGTTATCTTTGATTATGCTGGGTATATTACTGATAATATTCATGACCAATTTCTTAAAATACCAATTGAAGGAGTGTTCAGATACACATATTTCCTTTTTCACATGTTCTTGTATTTTCAAGAAGATAATTTTCCATTAACCCTTCAAAAGTTTGACATAGAAGGAAATTCTCTTTTTGTCATTTTTTGGAGCTCTTTAATCAGAAAAGAGTCCACAGAGTTTTCCTATGTAGAATTTTCAAACTTCTTCATCCATCCATTGATAAAGATATTAACAAATACTGAACAACCAAGGATAAGTGATGGTATGAAGAATATTTTACAGTTATCAGAGCATACCAAGACTGGAGATTGGTATTTTTTTGAAATATACACTGAGATTAGATTTTTGGATCCAATTTGTTGCCATACAAACTACCCAAATATGTACCAATGAGGATTTTTGCCTTGGATTATATCACTCAAATATTAAACTTTGATTCTATCAATTTCCTAGCAGCAAGGAAGAAAACACATTTTAAATTGAAGAATCAAGTGGGACCATTCATTTGTAATCATATAGATACAGAGGTAGAAGCAGCTAAGCAGTTATTAGAGTATAGGTTTGAAGAGAGCTTTTCTTGGAATTATGATCCACAAGGGATACTGAGTAAAATGAGGGTTAAGTGTAAACTAACACCCTTAATTCATAAGAAAAAACCAGAGATTCAAAAGTATGCTAATCAGAATGAGTGGAAAAAAAATACTTTAATAGATGGAGTGAAGAAAAGTGATACTAGTCACACTTTACAAACTGCAGATCAAATAGAAAAAGCCACGGGTCAGAGAAGAAGAAACTTATGTTGTTGAAACCACTACTGAAACTAGGTTCAAGATAAGATATAATAAAAGACCCAAGATAGATCCAATGGGTAAAGAGAAGGTAACCATTGACGTTGAAGATATAGATCTCCCAGATACCAACACAGATGTTTCCACTGTTATCAGAAATGAGCAAGATACAAAGAATATAAATGAAGAACAGGTTGATAATGGAAATACATAACCGATAGAGAAACAAAATAACATGGAAGCATCATCTTCACAAACAACTGAGGAAAAGGATCTAGATATCAGGGAAAAGTACAAACATATCAAGTTAAAGAATGAAGAGATTAAAAATTATATCTACTCTCAACATCTGAAAAAACACCAAGTATTCAAAATAGACTTTTATCTGCCTTTGATTACTCAAATAAAAATCTAATCATGTCAGTATTGCAGCCTACAGTGAAAACTCCAAAAATGGTTGCAGATTACAAGAATATTGATTTAGAAGTCCAAACAGAAAAAAATCATGCTCTTGATCAGATATAATTTCATAGACAGAGTTCAGAAATGTTGTATTCTACTATTACAACCAAAGCAATGAGTGTTTAGAAACTTTAGAACACAATAAAAAATATGAAAGATCAAATGGAACTTGACAAAGCATATTTATATGCTAAATATCTAACATTAAAATATTTAGAAGAATTGCCTTGTAGGTTGGATATAACCCTGCAAATGTCAAAGAAGTAGAGCAGTTAGTGAAAAAGAAAAATGAGGACCTTGCAACATTGAGGAAACAACTTAAATTGCCATAAAGTGAACATCCTCAAGCTAAGGAAATAATACAATGACCGAATGAGAAGGATGACATGATGAATTTTATTTTTCAACTGACAACACAAATCAAATAAATGGAGATTCAAATGGATAAGATTTTCCATGAAAAATAAACACCAAAAACACTAGAAATTCCTTCAGTTCTTCTTATGGTCACTAAAGTTGTTCCATCAACTCTAGCAGAAGAGTTGGCACCCAAAGAACCATTGGCTACTGTAGTGATAGTGACATCATCTACAACATTAGCTACAGAGTCATCCACTACAGCAGCTCACCCTACAGATGAGGCCAGAAAACTAGTGAAAGCTATGGAAGAAATGTCAGATCAGAAAAGTGAGATCAACAGATTGAAAAAAATGGTTGATAACCTTGAAAATACAAACAATTTAGCTCAAATAAATGCCAAGACACATGATCAAAAGGATATCAAACTAAATGAAGAATTGAAGAATTTACAAAAGGAATTAACATTAAAGGAACAAATTTCATATGTAAAAAATCATCTTTGGAACAAGATCATTGAATACATCAATGATGTGTGGCCCTCAATTCAAGTGATTTTTGAACAAAGAGATTTACTCAAAGCAGCATTAGCAGAAATTCAGAAGACTAAAGATGAACTTGATAATAAACCAAAGCAAGCAATAGAATTGATCAAGTTTCTTAACAGCAAAAACAAGCAAGAGTTAGAAGAAATTGAGATTACTGACAGGACTGAAACTATCCTTGAAATAAGGAAAGTCCTCACCAAGAAGAACCTGATGAAATAGCTTGAGGAGAAGTGTGAGAATATGAACATCACCATAACTAGGTTTATAGTCAAATTTGAGAATTTGAGGCAAAGAAGCTTACCTAATATTTTGGTCATCAATGAAAAATTAATGCCTCAGGAGGATTACAATAAAAATATCAGAGAATATGCAAAGGAGCAAGTTGAAAAGACAGGCAGACAAGGCACTCCAACAGGAAAAGTCTTACTCATAAGTTTTGAGGATTTATTTTATTTGCAGCATCAGATAGGACACCTTTTTGTCATAAAACCAACCTTTTCCAGGTATAAGGAAGTAGATGAGAATTTAAAGAAGTTAAAGAAGATAAAAATTCCAAATGAGGAAGCTTGGCAGTCACTTACAGATTTACTATAAAAGGTAAAAGGTAGAAAGGTAAAGACAGAAAAACAATTTGTTGATTTTTAGTCAAAACAGATTTTTTTTTACAGCAGTAAACAGTTTGACAATGGTCAAAGTGTATCCGAGTTTAAAGAGTATCAGAGATTAAAGAGAATCAGAGTGAAAGAGTAAAAGATAAAGCAGATCAAATTTCAAAACAAACTTGAAAATATCTGAGCTAGAAAAGAGGACACCAAGGCAGCCATCTGCACCTAATCCACAATTAGTTTCTATTTTATTTGGATAGATAGGAAAGCTTGTTGATTTGTTAAGCAACTATCTTTATTTTGTTGTAAAGATATTTCTATTCCTTAGATAATTGCTAGAAGCATTCTAAGATATTTTTTAAACAATTATGTATAAATACTTCATCTTTAGAAGTATTGTTGTGGAATAAATTGCTGAAGATTTCTATAGTCATTTTTTATTGGACTTGAAGGATTTTGTGTTTCAAATCTCCAGTAGCAGACTAGATCAAAACAATTAGCATCATATTTCAGGATTCATGTGATGAGCTATTAAAGTGAAGTATTTCCTTCTTTTCATTTTTTATCTTTCTTTTTTACATGCATCCATTATGTGTTCCAAATTTGAATGAATAAATAGGAGTATTACTTCAGGATTTGTTAAAAGCACCATGTCTTTACTGTATGTTTTCTGCTAATTTCCAGAGTAGGGAACTCTTAATTTCTCCCTCTTTCATTTGACCTCTGCCTAATACTTCTCTTTTCTGAATCAAAGAACCATTCATTGCTCTTTATCCCGATCATATCACCTCACCAAACAACCTTCCAAGATCTTCATGGGTTATCTATCTTGCCCTGAAAACATTTGACTTCTTGACCTTGATCCTAGCTCTATCTGCTTGATTTTTTTTACTCCTCAACCCAATGGACAAACAGATTTCCCACTATCCATCTCATTAGGTGATTTTTCCCACCAAATCAATCAAACCAAAACCAATTTGCACGATCATAACTAGCCTAATATCTTATAATATAAACAAAGTTAAATCTTAAAGAGAGAGCCCTTTCTGAACCCTAGGAAGGTTGGATCCTAGAGTTTAAAAGTTTGTCTGTGGTTACCTCTAGTGTTCTTAGACTTTAAACCAAAATCTCACAACTTTAGAATTACTAGAGTGATAACAGATCCAATATGAGTTTCTTTTTTTAATTTTCATTAATAATATACTTAAAATTATCAGATAACATGTGTCAAATAATCTATTAATTCACATCTGTTTAATGTTCTATAGGGACCAACAACTCAGAAAATGAATGTTGTTCCAAGAAAAGAAAAGAAAAAATAGAACATGCAAATGAAAATGAATTGCTCCTTAGCTCATCTGAGTGGTGCTGGAGGTTAACGAAAGGGGGGGGGGGGATTTTTACAAAAGTTTGAGGGATCTAGTGGAATGAATGTATATATGTTCTTTCCACTTACAATATAAAAACCAATCCAATGATTCCAAGAACCAAATTTTATCTAAACTACAGGAAGAGTTTCCAGAGAATTGGTAATGAGACATGTCAGACTTTTAATAGAAAAAATGTACAACAACAAAAATGAATGAATGAAAAAGTAATATTCCTTTAAATGTTTGTCTAGAATTATTCATAAATATCACTTTTGTTATATTTACTTTTCATATATCAATATAAAAATTAAATAGTTTATTGTCATGTTACATTTTCAGGAAGATTATGAAAATCTCAAAAGATGAACGAGCTAATATCATAAATATGCCAGTAGGAATGTCCAAAAAGGTGTACAAGGACATGGTTAAAGAAATGGACAAAATTGCATCGCAAGAGTAGCCATCTCAACAACAACGTGCTTCAAATGTAATATGTAATCATTGAATGTTTCGATCATTAGGTACAATAAATAAAAAATTTAGCATTAAATATTAATTTTCAAGTATTTTCTTGCAGAAAAGAAAAGAAAATGGAATCTATTCAACACATAAAACAGTACGACAAGGAATAAAAGGGTTGATATCTAAGTTTGTGAGTAATTGTTACTTCCTTATAACAACTTAACTAGATTTCATTTTTTTATTTTTTAAGTTGTTTTACAAAAATCATCATTGAATGTCTTTAAACAGGTGCTAACATACAAAGAAGAACCATCAGAGGAATTGATTGAAATTGGGTTAAATATGGGTTGTAAGTATATGTTGGCATAATAGAAATTAATTGTGGAATTTGTAAGCATCTATCGATCTTGTTTTACTTAGATCCGTCTTTCAATTAATAGAACAAAAAAATATTTTATATTAAATATATGATTTGTTATGGGGTATAAAACTTGTAGGAAACAAAGTATGGAATTGTGCCAACAGATGAAATCTTGAAAGATGGCATGTTACATGGTTTTGAAAGAAAGTGTATAGTTTGAGTCAATTGTTGCAAAGGTACGTCATTTCTTTTCGATTTACATTGATGTATATTATTTAATATTGCAATTTTCATTATTCTCACCAATATATATACACTCATTACAGTTTATTTTTATGTTTGTAGATGGAAGGTGAAGAAGAAGAAAACAATCAACACCGTGAACAAAACATTCCTGAAAATAACTCAAGTCATGGAAGTAGCTCTAGCAGTGACAACAATTCATGCGAAGAATGATGATCACTATGTTTGGATATCAAAGCAAGGTGTTGTATTTTTTGAATATTATCCTGTGAAATCAGAAATTTTGTTTAATGTAATGGACATAGTATCCCAATTGAACGACAAAGGGATACCAATAACTGTCTCATTTTGTATGACAAAGATTGTCTTATATATATATATATATATATATATATATATATATATATATATATATATATATATATATATATATATATATATATATATATATATATATATATATATATATGTTTTAATTTATTCTATTGCATTTTCCATTGCCGCTATGAAATGTAACACCATTGATTAAATTTATGGATGATTAAATATTATAATGAAGAGATGTGAAATTTGATGATATGATATAACAAATTAATCCAAACATCACATTCAAATGCACTAATAAAAATTTAATTCATATGAATTTTTTTATAAGATATATATGTGTCGCCTTTTGATAAATAATGAATTTTAAAAATGTGATATGATATAACAAATTAATCCAAACATCACATTCAAATGCATTAATAAAAATTTAATTAATATGAATACTATTATAAGATGTGTTGACTTTTGATGAATAATTAATTTTAAAAAATCACAATAATTGCACTGTCACAGGTTGATGTTTCTAAAAAATACAAAATGAAAACTGGTGCGTGTCAGTTACTATACACCGGTGCGTTTGTATTCTGAAGCACACCGATGCGTTTCAATGACCTATAGGCACCGCACAAATACCAAAACGAATTAAAAATATCAGTGCGCTTGTGCGGTACTGCGTACTAGTGTGTTTATGTGGAATTACGCACCATTGCATTTGTACGACCTCTGGGCCCTGCATAAATATCGATAACAATTATAAATCTCAGTGCGTTTGTGTGATACTTCACACCAATGTGTTTATGTGTATCTACGAACCGGTTCATTTGTATGACCTATGGGCACTACACAAATATTGATACCAATTATAAATCTCGGAGCATTTGTGTGATACTGCGCATTGGTGCATTTCTATAAGTCTACGCACCGGTGCGTTGATACAACCTATGGGCACTACACAAATCCCAAGACCAATTAGAACGGTCCCATGCATTGTATCACCAACACTGCGCCCGGTGCAGTTTTATACATTGACGGCCTAGTGTATGCTCCTTCGACCAGCCCGGGCCACCTTCTAGATGTACGCACCGATGTGTTGAAGCTCGAGTAGCGCACCGATGAAAAAAAATCCGTAATAACCTCAGGCCACCCATTTTTTTTTAGTTGTGTTGAATTTCCGTTAAAATCTCAGCCAAAACCTCGATAACCATAAACAAATGTTGTAGCAATTTTTTTTTGACAATTTTGGCCAATTTTATAACACTAAAAACCTCCTTTATAACCTCCGCAAGAGGGTCTTTTCCTTGTAGTGAGTAGACCACTTGGATGCTTGCACTCTTCTTTTATATGTTGATAATCCAAACACCTAGCGAAGAACTCAGGTACCTATTTTTTTAGATTCAACCAATAGTAGAAATTCTTCATAGTTGTCAAGGTCTTTTGATATCCCAGATGACCTGAATACGACTTAACATGAAATTCACTCAAGATAAGCTTCTTGAGCTCATTTGTGTTCGACACATATATCATGTCCCTAAATATGACCAAACAATCTACAGTGATATGATAATCCACATCCTAATTAGATGTACCATGTTTTTATAACATGTGCCTAAGGTCCATGTACCTATCATCCTGTTGTCTAACTTGTAAGATATGATCTTGTAATCTGCCCCATATGAACTCATAACTACTATGTGTTTTACCTGCACTCCTCTTCTAAGAGAATATGCAACCCTGTTCTCTTTACCCTTAATGTACATGATCCCGAAATTAAACTCACTAAGTGTGGCCAAACATCTAGCTTTCCTGTCATTCAGATTAGGTTGGTCAAACAAGTACCTCAATCCACTATGATCAATCATCAACACAAACCTCCTACCAAGAATATATTTCCTCCACATCTTCAATGCATGAATGATCGTTGCCAACTCAAGATAATGTGTCACATATTTCTTCTTGTTCTCATTCAGTTTCCTTGACTCGTATCATACCACATTTCCCTCCTACATCAGGATTCCACCAAGTCCTCTATTGCAAGCATTTGTACACGCCAAAAACTCTTTATCTGGGTCTGCAATATTTATAACGAGATAATCGGTAAGAAACTACTTCAATTGCTCAAAATTAGTTGCACATTCCTCTGTCCATTCAAATTTATTTCCCTTTCTCTACAATGATGTAATAGGATATGTAATCCATGATAATTTCCTGATGATCCTCCTATAATAACCTGCTAACCCCATCAATGATTTGACCTCATCCATTTTCCTAGGATCTACCCACTTCTTGATAGCTTTGATATTTTCTGGGTCCACTACTATTCCTTCCTTAGAAAAATGTCCCAAGTAATGTACCTTTTTCTGAAAGAAAATACATTTACTAAGCTTGGCATAGAAATGATGCTCTCTTAGCAATATCAATACTACTGCTAAGTGTTCGACATGATCTTCCTCATTCTTATAATATATCAATATATAATCAATGAATAAAATCCCAAACTTCTCTAGATAAGGATGCAGCACACTATTCATCAAACACGTGAAAGTAGTTGGAGCATTAGTTAAAACAAAAGGAACCACAATAAACTCATAATTCCCATACCTAGTCCAGAAAACACTATTGTAGATGTCCTCTTCTTTGATGCATACCTAATGATATCCTGATATCAAATCAATCTTTGAGAACATTGCTACTCCCTTAAACTGATCAAACACATAATCAATCCTCAATAAAGGGTACTCATTCTTAATCATCACCTTGTTCATGTGTCTGTAGTCAATAAAAAACCTGGGAGTACCATCCTTCTTCTTCACAAACAACAATGGTGCACCCTAATGTGACACACTTGGCCTAATGTATCCTTTTTCAAAAATTTCCTTCAACTACAACTTCAATTCCACTAACTTTGAAGTGCTCATCCTATAAGGTGCCTTTGATGTTGGTGCTACCCCTAGTACTAACTCAATAGAAAAGATCACTTCCTTGTGAGGTGAAAACTCTGAAATATTTGTTGAGAATACATCCTGACACTGTTGTAAAACTAGATACCTCATCAATACTTCCACATCCTCAACATCCTTACCTTTATCAGTCTAAATATGTACTATGAACAATACACACCCTTTCCTGTGACTACACTTTTCCTGCGTAGTTGTAACTATTCTAACTGATGTCACCTTCTTCTTACCTTGTAAGATTATTTGTTCTTAATTTTCATCCAAGCACTCAATATCCTTCTCATAACAATCCACCTTAGTCCTATGAAGGTAAAACCAATCCATACCCAAAGACATACCTTACAATCCCGATGGAAACACGTTTAGATGTGTTGATGTAGGCATACAATTCAACTCAAATGAAAAAGCTCTTGCCCAATGATGAACTTTTTTCTTAGTACCAATAGCCAACTTCACCATCCAAGACTCTACGTGCACTTATTTTATAAAACCACGCTTATCCACCAGCTCAGGGTTAACATAAATATAATTAGATCCAAGATCTATCAAAATACAAACAACTTGATCAAAAAGCTTACCTTCCATCTCAATAATGAATGCCTAATGATCAACCTACCTATTATCCAATGCTACATAGATCCATGGAATACTTTTTCCAACATCCCCAACTGTCTGTGCCTCTTGAGCACGGTAGATCTGAGGCCTACCACCCTGATATGACCAATAATCCTTCTTAATATTCTCCTTGCCACATATCCAACACTGCAACTATCTCCTACCATAACCTCAATTCTACTTCAAGCTAAGACCCATGTCCCTTCTCTATTGCATTCAATTTCTTGTAAGGAGTAACACTTTCCTTCTCACTTGCATCCTAAGGTCTTGTTTGCTTCAGTGGTTATTTACCTTTAGTCCTGTAATTCCCTTTCTAACCTTTCTTAGACTCAGTCTTATGATTTTATTTCTCATAATAATGTTTCAACTTCCCAATGAATTATTCCAACAATCAAGGCTCATCATACTTAATCTGATCCTTAAATGCTAATGGTAATCCATTGGCAAATCTTTGGAATTTTGTTTTCTCATCCTTAAGATACAGAACATACCTCAAAAAATCTAATAACTTAGTCGTGTATTTATCATATGTCAATGATCCCATCTTTAGCTCATAAAAATCCTTGGACTTACTGCCATATTACCTTTCTTACAAATACTTATTCCTGAAGAGTCTCTTGAATTCATGCCAACTCAAATCCTCTATCATGATGTCTCTGAAATGCTTCACATATTCCCACCAGATTTTTTCTTGCCCTTTGAGGTTGAAATTAGTTATATTGGCCTTCATGTACTCTGTGTAGTCATGTATCTCAAAGAATTTCTTCATTCCAAGTAACCATGCCTCTACATCCTGTGGTTTCTTCAACTCTCCATCAAATGTAGGTGGCTTGGATTTCTTGAAATCATCTATAAAATATCCCCTATCACTCCTCCTGCAAGGATGATAATGATGATGACCATGATACATGTCTGAATCAGAATTGGAATAGAACCCATGTCCACTGCCTCTCCTATTAGGTGTTTACAAGAATATGCCATCTCTAATTGTGTCATCTTTGTTCGACTTGTGCCCACCATGAGACCTGCTACCATATGCCCCATTAGTTGTGTCCTCCTATTCATAACTGATCCGTGGTTTCCCCTGTCTCTGCAAGTTTGAAAAACTTTTAAGGATAGCTACATTGACTTGTGCTTTCTTTTCCTATACCATGGCAAGCCTTTCCTATGACTGAATGATTTTTTCATTATCTGCCTTGGAAATTCTGATTTATGCCTTTAAACTTATCAGAGTGTCTACTATGTTAGGATAGTACCCCTCTCTTGGTTGCTCAAATGATCTATAAGGAGAGTCTCGTGAACTATAATCCACCATTTTTCTAGTCATTTTTTATCCTCTTTTTCCTGCAAGAATATCATGTTAGATAAACCAAATAAAAACATAATAATCATACCTCATTGAAGTTCATGGAGGCTATCTTGTCTGCAAAATCAATCCATATTAGCACGATAGATGTATATACATAATCATATCAATATACTAAGATCATCTCAATCATCATCCCAGCTACCATGCATGATGTCACAAACTATAACACCACCTAGATACAATGCATGAATATAAACATTTAGACAACTAAAATTCATGCATGAAAAACATATTCTGCCCATTCAGTCCAAGTATTGAACCATGATATGGTACCAACCTATAACTCCATATACCACATTTATCCATTTTCACTGGCCTAATGAGGTAAACATGAGTTGAGGGCTACTATGACATGAATCAACCTTCTAAGTACAGTTAAGGAAGTGGAATAAAAAAACTTAGACTTTACTGACCATCCACTACAACCTATAAGTGCTACAAGACCCACAAAACCCTAGAAACAATCCCAATGGGCCAAACCCTGAGCTAGACCTCTCTTTCTCTACCCTGGGCCCTCAACTACACCCACAACAATGCCTCCATATGGTTGGAAGCTTCCAACCCCATGCACAAGCTTGCATACATGCATTTGAAACCCAAACTTTCCAGTTAGGAGAATGCAGTCTTGGATTTTGAGCCTAAATTCCAGGTTAGCCCCCAGAATGCTACCCAGAAATTCCTGTAACTTTTTAGATGCATAAATGACACAAAATCAAGGCTAAAAATTCAAAATTGAGTCAAAAAATTGACCTACCCAGGCATAACCATTACATAAATTTCATCAAACATATTGAGAACATTTAGTCTATAGGTCATGAATGCATATATGAACATAAGGGTCTAATAATTATATGAGAATCATCAAGAAGGTCTAATATCATCTCATAATAGCAGCCATAAAAAATTTTAGTTCATGCATTCATCAACTAATCAAAACATGTCAAGAGCCCTAACTAGAACCTATTATGAAACCATGCTTACAACCAACATATAACCAGAATAATAACCATGATAGAACAACCGTCAAAGCCTCACATAATAACAAGTACAAGTACTCATGAAATACAAGAGGAAAAGAGCTCTTATTAACATATGCAAAATCCAACCAAGTGAGGGACTTCCAACGTACCGCCCAACCATAAATTGGGTTGAACCAAATCTTTCTTTCAACCAATCACCCCTTTTCCATATTCCAAGCATGAATGTCGGAATCAATGTTGAAAATCAATAAGAAAATGTGTGTCTAATTTATTTTCCCCTTAAATAAATTAGACAATAAATTGTAATCTTATCTCATAACAAATTGTATTAGTTAACTTAGTCAGCAATACTGAGTTATCTCAAGAATTTCGAGTTGAAGGTCAAAGGCGAGGAATGTAGAGTGATTCTATTATTTTGGGGATCCAATTGCAGTTAATGCACTAGCGTGGTGTGTTATCACTATAGTAATTTCTTAAGTTGTGGGATTTGAGTTTTTAGTCTAAGAAAACAGAAGTAACCACAAACCTACTTCAAATCCTTGGATCTAGCCTTCCGAGAATTCAGAGAGGGCTCTCTCTTTAAGATTTATCTTTGTTTTTTATTTATGTTTTTAGGCTAGTTATGATAGAACAATTGGTTTTTTTTTTAAAGGTTTGGTGGGAAAAAATCACTTAGAGGTAAACTAGAGAGAAATATACTTGTCCATTGGGCTATGGAGTCTAAATCTAGATAGAAGTACTAGAAGTCAAGGCCAAAAAGGTACAAATGTATTTAGGGCAAGATAGATAACCCTCCGAGATTTGGGAAAAGTTTTTTGTGGTGAAATGGTATGATCATGATAAAAGGCTATGAAGGATCCTTTGATCTAGAAAATAGAAGAAGGAGGCAGGGGTCAAACGGGAGTAGGAGCAATTAAGAATTCCTAACATCAGAAATCAGCAGAAAACATTTAAATGGTAACCAGTTAAAAATAGGGAGTAAAAGATTAGCCTGTAGTAATATTCCTAGTTACTCGTTAAGATAGAACAAACATAATAATGAAATGTATGAGACTCAAGAAAGAAAACAATGATAAGAAGAAAATACTTCACTCATCAAGTTATCACATGAATCCTAAATTATGATGCCAGTTTAGCTTTGTCCAGTCTGCTACTTCGAAATCAACACATAATAGCCTCCAATATTTCAGCAAAAAGTCTATAGTAAAGTCTAGCAATTTTTTTCCACACTCAATACTTCAAATGTTGAAGTATTTATACAAGATGTAGTTACAAATATCCTAGGAGAAATCTAGGAATAACTTTAGGAAATAGAAAATATCTTTACAAAATAAGAGGGACAGCTAATTAACAAATTAGCAAGCTGCCCTCTTATCCAAAATAAATAGAACTTCTTTATCTAATCAAGTAGCCTTTGAGTGATTAGCTGTCCTACTTTGCTGAATGCTAGAAAATATCTTTATTGAGTTGCCTTGGATGATACTATTTCATCTAATACTCTTTAACACTGCCCTTTGCTCTGATACACTTTCGACTAATATTTCCATTGTTTTACTGCTGTAAAAAATATTTCTTTTTGCAGTAAAAAATCAGCAGACTGTCCTTTTGTTTAATGTTTCTTCTTGAATGTTTTCAAGGTAATTTCTTCACTATTTTACCTCTTCTTTTCACATTAAATTTGTAAATGCTTGCCACTGTTCTTCACTGGGAATTTTTACATTCTTCAGTTTTCTAAAATTCTCATCTGCCTCTGTGTATTTAGCAAAATTGGGCTTAAACACAAAAAGATGTTTGATCTCATGTTGAAAAAAGAACAAATATTCAAAGTGTTGGAGGAGGAATTTACCTGTAGGAGTGCCTTGTGGCAATGGTTTGTTGACTGGCTCCTTGGAAAATTATTTGATTTTATTATCATAATATTTCTGGGGCATTATTTTTTCATTGAAAACATGAATATCTGACAAGCCCTTCTTTCTCAAGTTTGTATACTTCACCATAAACTTTGTTATGGAAATGTTCATTGATTCACACTTTTCTTCTAGGTAGTTCATCAAATTCTTCTTTGTTACTACCTTTTTAATCTGTAAAATTGTCTTTGTTCTATCCAGTATCTGTAACTCTTCCAATTCTATTCTATTCTTGCTATTCAGGAATGTGATGAGTTTTAAAGCCTGAGCTGGCTTATCAGTTAACTCATCCTTAGTCTTCTGAATCTCTGCCTATGTTGCGAACAATAATTCTCTTTGCTCATATATAATCTGAATTGAAGGCCATTGAGTGTGAATGGCCTCAATTATGTTTGTCCATAGATGATTTTTGACAAATGAAATTTTTTCAGTGAATGTTAGCTCTTTCTACAAGCCCTTGATTTTCTTCCCAAGTCCAATTGCCTTCTACTCATGGGTTTTAGCATTTATTTGAGCTAACTTATTTGTGGATTCAAGGTTTTCAATTACCTTCTTTAGGCTATTGATCTCATTAGTTTTCAAGGACATTTCCTTCATAGCCTTAATAATCTGCCCTGCTCCATCTGTTTGTTGGACATGTGTTGTAGAAGATTTTGTGTTTTGAAGTAGTTGTTGAACTCACTGGCACTGCAGTTGCCAGTGGTTCCTTTGGTTCTAGCTTTTATCCTAATGTGGATGCCACTGTTGTGGTAATCACTGGTATCACTGAAGGAATAATAGGATTTTCAGTCTATTTCACAGTTTCTTTCTCTTGGACAAGTTGGTCCATTTGAGATTCCATTTCTTTGATTTGAGCAGTTAGTTTAAGGATGAGCTTCATCATCTCTTCTTTTTCACTTTGCTCTTGAAGGATTTATTTAGTCTGTGGATGCTCACTTTGAGGAAGCTTAAGTTGTTTCCTCAAAGCTGCACTATCATCATTCTTTTTCTTAATAAAAAATTTAGCTGTCTACACATTTGAGGGATCATATCCCACCTGTAAAATAAAATCCTCTAAGGCTTTAATCCTTAGGTATTTTTCATACAAGAGCCTTTGTCCAGCTTCATTTGATCACGCATGTTAAGAATGGTATTCTGCAACTTGGTAGCACTCATTGCCTTTGTCACCACAGTTGAATATAACATTTCAGAGCTATGTCTGTGGAATTCAATTTCGTCTAGCTCATGCACATTTTCAGTATCTACTTCAAACTCAACTTTTTTATAATCTGCTACTGTATTTGGTGCTGAAGTAGTTGGTTGCAGAAAATACATAATCATTTTGTTTATGGAATAGTCAAAGGCTGTCAATAGCCTATTCTGATTCCCTGGTTTCTGTTTGAGGAATTGAGAATATATCTCTAATTTAATTTCCTCATTCTTCTGCTTTATCTGCTTATATTTTTCTTTTATATCTAAGTATTTTTCCTCAGCTGTATGTGAGGAAGAAGCATCAATATTTTGTTTCTCAATCATCTGAGTATCATATTTACCTGTTGTTTGATCCTTTTCAATCTCTACAAGAGTTTCATTGATTATCATTGTAGCCTCATCATTATTTACCTCTGGCTCATTTGTATCCTCAACATCTATTACTTTTTCTTTACCTATGGAACTGAATTGAAGCCTTTTGTTGTAAATCAGCTTAAACTTTGTTTCTGTAGTTGTTTTAGCAGTGTATGTCCCTTCTTCTCTGCTTCTTTTAGCCGAAGTCTCTAGTGGCTCTACAACTTCCAAGGCCTGTGTTGTAACCATTTGTCTTGTTGTCTCTGCATTAATGACTATATCTATCAATGTGTTTTCCACCCATTCTTCTTGATTGGAAAATTTTTCAATTTTTGGCTTGGGCTCATGTATGAAGGGTGTAAGTTTACATTTTACCCTTAAATTACTCAGGATCCCTTGGGGATCATAGTTCCATGGAAAACTTTGTTGAAATTTGAATTCTACTAAATTTTTGGAAATTTCTTTTTCCGCTTCTCTGTTATTGATGATGAAAGGACCAATCTAATTATTCAACTTGAATTGAGTCTTTTTCCTTGAAGCTAAGAAGTTGATAGAGTCAAAATTTAAAATCTGTCTTAAATATTCCAATGCAAAAACTCTCATGTTCATGTATTTTGGAAACTTATAAGGTAATAAGTTGGATCCAAAATTTTTTATTTCTGTATGTTTTTCATAAAGAAACCAGTCTCCCATTTTTCTCTGTTCTGATAGTTGTAAGATCCTCTTCATTTCTTCATTGATCCGGGGCTACTCTCCTTTGTAAAAAATGCTCATTGCTGGATGGAGGAAAAGGTCTAATAAATCTGTATAAGTGAATTCACTATTCTCTTTCCTTAGCAAGGAAGTCCAGAAAACAATAGATAAAGGCTTACCCTCCAAGCCCATCTTTTGCAATGCAATTGGAAAATTTTCAGCTTGGAAGAATAAAAACAAATGAAACAAGTAGGAAGAGTATCTGACAACCCCTTCAGTGGGTAGTTTGGTAAGATGGTGATGAATATTGTCTGCTATAAAACTGGCATAATAAAAAATGAGTGCTAGAGGTTGGCCTGGAGATAAAGTGGATAGAAAGCCAAGAATGGATTCATCAGTGAATCCATCTGTGCAATATCCCAGTATAAAAGATAACATGGAAATAATATGCCTTGACCCTTTAGGAAATTTGGTAGTTGAATAAGGAGAGTTCAACTTATGGATGTCAACATGAGAAGGCAAAAAGTCTTGAAATATCATAAACTTCTTTGGGAAATCCAGGCTTAAGTACAACTGGGTTAAAAACTCAATAGATAGGGGGACTAATTGAGGATCATACTGTAATTGCAACATTTGATTTATGGACTCTGATGTAATAGTAAAAAGGATTTCTCTGTCTGCATTAACAATGGCCCTTTATTCTGGTTCATAATGCTTTTGACACAGCCTAACAAGGTCTTGTCCAGGATGATTCAAATAAACTATATATTGGGGAAAATGAGTCTCCCAAATAGGCATTTCATCTTTGTCCAAATACTTATCATAGCACCAATTATGGATTTCCAAAAGGTTAAATTCTACCCAGGGTCAACAATCTTGTAGTCCATATCAGTCAATGGAATGGTTTCTTCAGCAGCTGCAGGTGGCTGGAGATGATTTACTGACATAGTGGATTTGGCAGTGAGGGTTGGTGTAGCTTTAACATCTTTAGGAGTTACAGGTTTAGCAGGTTTGGATCCTCCAAGCTTGGTTGGTTTAGAACCTCCAGCTTTAACTGTGATTTGCTTTTTAGTCATTTTGGACCAACTATTGCAAGCTTAAACTGTTTGCAGGAGTGAATTTTCTTTATCAGAGGATATAAACTAGGATAAGACAGAAAATGAGGGTTTTCTGAATAGATTTGACCGTAAATAAGGGTTTTTAGGATGTCTGAGAGCTTTAAACCCTTTTCTGTATGTGAAATTGATCTTCAGAGGCTACAATTTGAGGAAATTGACTAAACAAGTGCTTCTTTCGGACTTGGAAATTTCTGAGAAAAATTGGTCAGGGTTTGGCCTCTTTTTCGGGCTTTTTGGGTAATTTCTTTGGTCAAAAAACCTTAATTGAAAACCTAGTTCTGTGATTATGGGTCTAAACTTTGAATTGCAAGTTTAGATTGGCGAGAAATACCTTTGAAATGCAGGCATTTGGTTGCTTGGAGGGTTCTTAAGAAGTCGTGGTTGAATTTCGAAGTCTGGTCCGGATTGTTGGTGTAGTCGACTGGCTTAAATGGTCTTCAATGGAAAGTCTATGGTCAATTTTGATTTTCTCTGGGTATAAGTTGATAATTTTGATCAAAAGGGTTTTTCTCCATCAGGCAGAGGTTTTTTTTACAATTCGGAACACGCAAATAATCATATGAAATAGTATAACAAAACGTTTTAACTTTGATTTTTGTTTATTGCAGATGCATTAAATGCATGTCCTATCAACTGGCGGGACTGGTTTTGAATTTTCAAATGCAAAACTGGAGATGGTTTTCACGTTCGTTTCTGGTGGTAAGATGTTTTTACCCAATCGAACGCTATCCAACAGAATGTTGACACGTCGTGGGGGTCGAATTGTCAAAACCACCCATTTCGCCCTCGATTGGTGTTGGAGTGGGCATTTGATTCTTCTGTGTGATATTGATTTCACGTCGTTGGATCGTGCGATCGGGAGCGAAGGGTCACGATTTAATTAAAAGCTGCGGGAAAAAGATGGTGGGACCGGGCTTTATTAAGCGAGGTTTGTCAAAGGGTTTATATGTAAAATCGGGTTTGATACATATGTTTAAAAAGGGTTAAATAATGGTATGTTTATTGTTAGTATGAATCCTTTGTCGAAGTGTACGAAAAAGGACCACTTTAGCTACGCATAACTAATAGCCCTAACAACAAAAGTGGCTGCCAATATCTTCAGATCTGCGGTTAGTTAGACAAGAAAAGAGCTGCAAAATACCAGATCTATGTATGGAAAGACATTAAGAAGTAAAAACAAGGGTTTGCTCCATATACCAATAGACAAGACAAGAACAATTTTTGAAAGAATTTTTGTATTAATGGGGCACCTGTGAGGAAAACCAGAAGGAGTATCCAATTCCCCTCGGTGGGATGGGTTCTTGGAAGTCCTCAGCACTTCAGATCTAAGATTTCTCTCTCTAGTTGATGTAGAAAACCCAATGCAAAGAGTAGAGCTCAATGGGAGCAAATGATGGAAATATGTGACCAAGTGTATAGATCCAGAGTGATCTAATAGGCAACAAAAGGTGAAGAATGGTAGGAAAAACCCTCCTATTTATAACAAAATATTGGGTCATTCTAGATCTTGGTGCATGGGTTAACCGGATCTAGATCCACTTTTTATGGAATATTTTATTATATTTGTTGGAGGGAAAAGGTATTTGACTTGGGTCAAATCCCTTGATTTGTCAAAAATAAATAAATAAATGATTTATTTATCTTTTTAAGAAAGCGGTTAGAAGATAATCAAATAAATAATGATTTATTTAATTATTTAAGGAAGTGGTTGAAAGATAATTAAATAAATAGTGATTTATTTAATTATTTGTGGGTGATTTGGTCGTATTTAACAAGGAATATCATCTAAATAAGGTTTAAATGATTATTCCTAGAAAATAATAAGATAAATAAAGGTTTATCTAATTAATTTCTTTGATTTTGGGTTAAACATGACTGGGAATAATAATTAAATTATGGTTTAATTAATTATTCCATGAGGAAAATCAAGCAAATATGGGTTTGTTTAATATTTCCTTTTGGGGTTTCCTGTTTTAACATAGTGAAAGCAGTTTTACTTAGGGTAAAACTGGTCTTACATGGTGTACTTGGGTCCATCTAATGATAATAGGTTAGATGACCAAAAAATGGTGTAACATTTATATATAAAAGAGTTTTATATATAAGTGAAGGCGCATGAGGCAGGATTAGGTTGGTTTAGCTATGGTTTGGACTATGTAAAGCTAGGGACTTTATATAGCGAGATAAATATGAAAAGGGTAAGGTTTAAGTTTTGTTACATTTAACCTTAGTCTTAGATTAAAAAAGGTGATTTTCGTTTGCAAAGAGGCAGATTGTATGTGCGGGGGTTTCCAAGCTTCTTTTTCAACTTTATAAAGTGATAAAACATCTTCCCTGACTTAGGCTAAAATGATATGAGCGAGGTAAATGTATTTTATTGCAAAATACATAGGAAAAGATCAAATACACATCTTTGCACTATATATTATTATATAGTTTTTAGACTGGTTTGAAGGGTATAATAACCATAGGGGGCGGGGTATTTAATTAAAGTTAGTTTTAGACCAAAGGGGGCATTATTTGGGTTTTTAATTTAGCATGTGCATATTAACTTTGGTCTAAAAACTTTATAATAGTGGGTTTTGGGGGGTATTTTTGATAAAGGGAATTATATAGATAGGACAAGGTATTTTTAGGGAATTAATAAATTAAGTTAAAAGTTAATATAACAAAGGGAGATGGAACACACAAAAATACACTAAATGACCAAGTAAATGGAATTAATAAAAGCATAGCTTATTATTTCATCATTTCACCAATTTACTTAGGATAGAGTGTTTTTTGAGGGTTTTTTTATTTTTATGAATGAAGGAAGTTAATTATATGGGATTTTAAGTTTCATTAAGTAAGAAGGATTCTTTACTTATGAAGATGACTTAAATGTATGAATGAAAGATAAATAATGGTAAAGGGGATTTTATCATAAGTATTCAACATTTTCTACTATCCAGTCATTGAGCCTTGGGTCCGGTCCCAACAGAAGTCAAAGAAATGCTCTGAGCCACTTTGACTGGAAGTATAGAATATTGAATACCTAAAGGGGGAGGGAAATTAGTGATCTTTGCCCGGTGATGAATATTACATGATTTTTCCCACTTCTTTCTACCTACCCAATATTACTCTAACATTTTTTCTTCATTTTTGAAGGTGCATTTAAGCTTGCTACCTTGAAACATTTTATTCTTTTGAAAGTATAAAACTATATAATTCTATCTTATTTCATCCGAGGGCTCAGATTAAACTGATGAGCTCCTCATTATTCTCTACCTATCTACTGATTTTTCAGGATTAAACTGTCTGAAAAAACTTTATTCACTATCTACAACATGAAAATTGAAAACATGACAAGTGAAGTTTAAATAGTTTAACTCATCATGGATTATGGCATTTATTGACACTCTGCCATAATCGTTTGCAAAAAGTAAAAAGTAGTGGCATTTGGACTTGCACACTTTCATGTTTTATTTTCATATTTTTCTTTTGGGGTCTATATTTTTTAAGTCCTTTGATCTTTCTTTTAGGACTTTTTACCCTCTTTTTGATTTTTGATTTTTTTATTTTTTCAAAATATGGGAAAACAACTTGCAAAAAGAAAGATATGTACATTTTTACAAGACTATCAAAAGTCAATTCAAAATTATGAATCCTATATTTATAGGACCCTAACATGGTGTGAGTGTAATTAGTTAACTCAATTTAATTGAGTTAAAATCCGTGTAACTAGTTCTAACTATGTGATGAGCTAGTGAGAGGTCAAGTGAATTAAATTAGATTTAATTCACAAGTAGTGATCTATCATATATCTGATGATTCACTATTATTAGCTACATTCATGCCAAATATGATGAAGACCCAATTGAGACAAAGGTTAAAGGGAAGATAAATATCAGTTGTATTATTAGCGAACTACCCAGGTGTAGTTATAAAGCCACACGATGCCCATGATGGATTGCGCAATCAAGGAAGGTTGGAATTCTTATTTAATAGGCATGAAATTGGCTATGTGTTTGTCCATTTTTTCCTAGATCAGTGTGAGACGATTGTTAGAGTGCAAGAGATTATTGTGAGAAAGAATGCATTGTATTGTTTCATGATTACTTAGCTTACTATACAATATAGATAGAGGGGTTTTGAGCAGTTGCTTTTCCCAAGAAAATTTTGTGTTGTGTGATTGATTTAATTCTTTCTCTTACTTGCATGTTAATGAGAAATCGTGTTTTAGATTCCACAAATATTGTAGAAGGATTTAGTATCTTGTTTTAGTACATTACATGATTGGATTGAATCCATTGGTGTAATTTCTACATGGTATCAAAGCACCAGGAATCAAAATAGTGGAGAAGAAATTGAGTTTGTGTTGAACATTATTCAAATTTGCAGATACATTCTTTGGAGCTAGAAAATGACCTGGATTTCCTTCACTGGATTGAGACTCGAATATGCACTCAAGGGAAATTTGAGCTGTATTGCATGGAAGGACAAGTTGGAGGTAGTATTGGAGGATAACGGGCATAAGGAGTTCATTGACACTAATATTCTTGAACCCAATCAGGCAAATGTTGCACAACATGAAGCATGGAGGAAGAATGTTGCAAAGGCGAGGAGGATATTATTAGAGGGAGTTTGAAATCATATTGCCGTAAGTATCCATGGCAAGGAAAATCCATATACTATGTGGAAGGCCTTGATAGACCTGTTTCAAAGCAACAGTGACCATAGGAAATTGTCACTCAAGGAAAAGCTCAGGAAAATCAAAATGGAGAAGGGAGACACAATCCAGAAATACTTGACCAAGTTCACTCAATGTTGAGATGAGCTTGGAATTTTTGGGATTACTGTGGTCAATGATGACTTTATGAGCCTAGCACTTCTAGGCCTTCCTAAGAGCTAGAATAGTTACCAGGACTCTATGAATGGGAGGGAGAAGTGACCAAAGTGGGAGCGACTATGGTCAGATTTGGTACAAGAAGAGTTTCAGTGAAATACCAAGGATGGATCCTCATCCCAAACTGATGATGAGGAAAATTGTGCCTTGGATATTAAGGCAAAGAAGGGGAAAGGGAAGAAGTCTTATTCCAAATATGAGACCGAAAAAGAAGGTAAGAAGCGATACATGTCAAAGGTGAAATGTTTCAACTATCATGATCATGGAAACTATGCCACAAATTGTCCACAAAAGAAGAAGAACAACAATAAGGCTCTGGGAGCTACAACAGGTGAAGTGATGGCCTCATAGTTTGAGTTGGAATTATCTCTCATCGCATGCATGGTGTCACTTGTCATGGGGTCTATGTGGTACTTGGATAGTGGAGCATCTTTCCACATGACCGACAAGAAAGAACTCTTTGGTAGCTTGGAGGATAAGGATCCCTAGATGCACATCGAGATGGGTGATGATGAGAGGTATAACGCTATCGGGATTGGTATAGTTAATTTCCAAAGAGATTTAGGTAAACCTTTCATATTAAAAGATGTCATGCATGTACCAAGTTTGGAAAATATTTAGTTTCATTTGCTATGTTGGAGGATCTTGGATATGATGTGGTTTTCAGTGAAGGAAAGGCATCCCTTCATCACAAATCCATAGGACAGGTAAAGAATATTGGGGTTCATATGAAGAACATCTAAAAACTTGATGGATATGGTTGTGCAACATTGAGTAGTAAAAAAGATGAGGTGGTGAGCCGAGATACTGGTGAGTTATGGCACAAGAGGTTGGGTCATATATACCACAATGCTTTGAGGATCATGTAACATATTTCTATAGGTCTTCCAAAGGGTACATTAGCGCAGATAGAACATGCAAGGGATGTACTATGGGGAAGTATACAAATGCCACCTTTCATGAGAAGGAGAATTGAGTAGTGACAATCCTTGAGAGATTTCACCATTCTCAACAGCTTCCACATCAAAGCATAGGTATTATGTGATTTTTGTTGATGATTTTTCTAGAAAGTGTTGAATCTTCTTCGTGCAGAATAAATATCATACGTTCTCTAAGTTTTGTGAGTTCAAAGCACAGGTAGAGAAAGATAAAGGGAAGAAGGTGAAGGCTCTAAGGAGCGACAATGGTGGTGAATATATCGCAAATGAATTCAAGAACTTATGTGCCAAAGAAGGAATTCAGAGAGAATTGATTGCACCTCATAACCCACAATAGAAGGGGTTTGCATAAAGAAAGAACAAAAGAATTGTGGGAGTAGCATAAGTTATGTTACATGATCAGGGCCTATTGTTGTATTTGTGGGCAGAGGCATGCAACACAACTACATTTTTGCAAAACCGTAGTCCTCATCGGATACTTGACATGAGTACACCAGAGGAGGCTTTTTCAGGTAAGAAACCAGATGTTTCATATTTTAAAATTTTTGGCTCATTTTTCTATTACCATGTGACCAAATATGTTAGGAAGAAGCTAGAACCAAAAACAGAGGTTGGGATATTTTTTGGGTAAACTGATACTCCCCACAACTATCAAGTGTATTTTCCAGCAAATAGGATGACAGTTGTCAAGAGAGATGTTAAATTTGATGAGGAGAAAGCCATTTGATTGTCCCTTGAGAGGTGGATTGACTTGCATGCAGAAGAGGAACTCTTAGTTCCAAAGGATGAACCTCAAGATGCGTACCAACTACAAGCAGAGGATTAGAGAGTGGTAGAAACCACTCATGTAGAGCCATCCACCAGAAATGGTAGGAAGCGCACCAGAGAGGATGGAAGATTGATGCTAGATGCGACAGAGAATGTAGGTGCACCTACATCACAACACAGGCAGAGAAGGTCCCCAGACATGTATATTGGACACATGGCTCTTATTATCAAGTGTATTTTAAAAAAACCATCCTCTTTTGAGGAAGAAGTGCAGCAACCGACATGGGTTGATGCCATGGTTGAGGAGTATGACTCCATTATTAGAAACAGTGCATGGGAAGTAGTCCCAAGACCAGTGGGGAAGTAAGTGGTTGGATCCATGTGGATATACAAGGTGAGGCAAGCAGTAGATGTGGGTGTGGAGAAATACAAGGCTAGATTTGTGCCCATAGGATTCTCACTAGTGGAGGGGATTGATTATGAGGATACTTTTGCACGAGTTGCAAGGTACTCATCAATTATATCCATTCTTGCACTCTCAGTGCAGATGGGGTAGCAGATACATCATATGGTTGTAAAGATAACCTTTCTCAATGGATTTATTGATGAATAAGTGTACATTGAGTAGCCAGAAGGTTTTGAGACCTTTGACAGGGAGTCGCATGTGTGAAAAATCAAGAGAGCACTGTACGGGCCGAAGAAAGCACCTTTTTCTTGGTAAAATAGGAAAGACAACCATTTCACTGAGTTGGGATTCACAAAGACTAAATCGGATGCGAACCTATATCATATTGTGGCTTATGGTAAGCTTTTGATTATTGTACTTTCTATTGATGATATTATACTGATAGGTGATGAGCAACTCATAACTTCTTGCAAAGAGGATCTTTCAAGAGAGTTTGAGATGAAGGACATGGGGCTCTTGCACTATTTTCTTAGCTTGGAAATATGGCAAAGAGATGGGGAGATATTTGTATCTCAGGGCAAGTATACCAAGGAGATTCTGAGGAAGTTCCACATGGAGGGTATTAAACCGATGGAGACTCCTCTTGTAGGAAATTGGAGGAAGGAGGATGCTATTTCAGGTGAGGTAGTGGATGCTATTGTTTATAGGTAGCTTGTGGGTTCACTTATTTATTTGGTGAACACATGACCAGACATATGATACGTAGTTAACCATCTTAGTCAAGCTATGGTTAAGGCTACCAAGATATTTTGGAATGCGGGGGAAGCATGTTTTGAGATGTCTCGAGGGCACTACAGAGTATGGATTATGGTACAGACGAATAGAGGGAGTGAAGCTTCAAGGCTTCACCGATGCAGAGTGGGCAGGAAGTCCATGAGACAGGAAGAGCACATCAAGGGGCATCTTTAACATAGGATCAACAACAGTTTCTTGGTACAACAATAAGCATAGATCATTTGCACTCAGTTCAGCTGAGGCAGAGTACATGGGAGCTAGTCAGGCTGCATGCGGGCCATATGGATGAGAAAGATAATTGTTGGTTTGTTTGGTCATCAAATGGATTTGGTGGTGATACATTGTGATAACCAGAGTTGCATAAAACTCTTAGTTAATATGATATTACATGATAAGTCCAAGCATATTGATATCTAGTACCACCATCTCAGAGATTATGTTTGGAGGTGCATTATGTTGTTGCAGTACATTCCCACGGAGGATCAGGATGTAGACATCTTGACGAAGGCGCTGGCAAAGAGAAAATTTGAATACCACAGAGGCAGGATCAAGGTAGCTAATAATCCATTTCTTGTTGAGAAGGATTGTTGAAAATCAACAAGAAAATGTGTGTCTAATTTATTTTTCCCTTAAATAAATTAGGCAATAAATTATAATCCTATCTCATAACAAATTTTATTGGTTAACTAAGTCAGAAATACTGAGATATCTCAAGAATTTTGAGTCGAGGGTCAAAGGTGAGGCATGTAGAGTGATTCTATTATTTTGGGGGTCTAGTTGCAGTTAATGCACTAGTGTGGTGTGAGTGTAACCAGTTAACTCAAATTAATTGAGTTAAAATCAGTTTAACTAGTTCTAACTGAGTGATGAGCTAGTGAGAGGTCAAATGAGTTAAATTATTTTTAATTCACAAGTAGTGATCTATCAAATAAATGATGATTCACTATTATTAGTTGCATGCATGTCAAATTTGATGAAGACCCAATTGAGACAAAGGTTAAAGGGAAGATAACTATCAGTTGTATTATTAGCGAACTGCCTAGGTGTAGTTATAAAGCCACAAGATTCCCATGATGGATTGCACAATCAAGGAAGGTTGGAATTCCTATTTAATAGGGATTTATTTGCCTGGGAATTGCATGATAAAGGAATATTGAAGGTGGGTGAGAAATTGGCTATGTGTTTATCCAATTTTTCCTAGATCAGTGTGAGACGATTGGTAGAGTGCAAGAGATTCTTGTGAGAAAGAATTCATTGTATTGTTTCATGATTCCTTGGCTTATTATAAAATTGAGATAGAGGGGTTTTGAGCAGTTTATTTTCCCGGGAAAATATTTTGTTGTGTGATTGATTTACTTCTTTCTCTTACTTGCATGTGATTGATCATTTTATATTCCGCAAATATTGTAGAAGGATTCAATATCTTGTTTTAGTACATTACATGATTCGATTGAATCCATTGGTATAATGTCTACACTCAAAACCAAAAATACTAGGGTTCTCAAAGATTAAACCACCTACACCCTCAGGCTTTTCCATAATCTCGCCAAAACCAGTTAAGTAATCACTAAGCCCGAAACAAGAACATAAACCACCAAGATTTACCGCAATCCTGCCAAAATCGGTAAAGGGATTCCTAGGCCTGAAACAAGCTTGGATGCCTCAGAGTTTCTTCACCAATACCTTGAGGAATTTTCTCTTATCCACCCTCAATATTTACCACAATCTCGCCAAAACCAGTCAAGGGATTCCTAGGCCCTTTTGAATTTTCCTGAGACCACCTCACCTGGTTCCAAAACCATCTTGAAATCTAAATCTCCACCAAAATGAAAGAACCCCATCACACCATGGCTATTCGGAAATGTAAAGGAAAGGATAAAACCATTGTTAAACCTGGAAAAAACCATTCCTAATGACAACAAAATAACCAAATACATACATTCATGTACCATGCATTCACCAACCAACTAGGAAATCACACATGCAACTTGTTACGCGCAAGTATTCCCACTGGAACTGCTTGATCCAACTTCTCCTTGCTTGTTTCTTTTCTTTCCTTTGTTTCCTTTTCCTTCCTTTTCCTTTCTTCCTCCAATGATAGAGGTATCCAAGAATTCTCTAAGAATACAAGAGTATGAGAGAATAGTGATGGTCCCATCAATAGGTATATTTTGAGGCCCATTGTGTTATCATTAAGCTCTTATCCTCTCTTTTTCTCAGATTAATTTGAATTTTTAGCCATAATATTATTAATAGGGAGATTAAAGGGTGATTTTCATATTTGATGGCCTAATGTGATTAATATACAGGAAAAATAATCATTTTTGGAGATATTTACTATGTAGGGGCTCATTGGTGGCATCTAGAGAGAATCTAGGAGGATTTTCCACTACATTAACTCTCCAACTCTACTTGAGACCAAAAATTCCTCACCAATCACTTGAATTCCACTGGCAACCGAGGAACTCAAGTGCATGTGAAGCTCCACGGGAACAAAATCCACCAATTGTAGGTTTTAACCCTGTATATAAATTATCTTTAAACAAATTATTAAAATAGAAAAATATACAATGGCGAGAACATAAAAAAATATACAGAGAGATTTTCCTTAGATCCCAAAGCTGGGACTACTAGATTAATTTTTCATTTTATTCCTTTCAATATTACAATACATATATATACATGCTAAAGAATTCATAAACCCCAATACACTAACCCTAGATTAGAACATGATCATAGTTCCCTTGACTAGATTTACGAAATACCATGGGAAGAAAACCATCATGCCAAAAACCATGAGCAAAAACCATGCACAAAAATATAGGTATGTCTGCCCATTGTCTTTTGGTCCACCCCCAATCCTTGGGTCTACATAAAAAAGAAATCCTAGGTCATTTCCCTGGACCCTGTGTAGGGGGGCTACCGCCCCGCTACAAACCTCATGACAGAGTGGCTGTCGTCCCCCCTGTGACCCCGTCGTTGCGCCCTATGAAACGTACAATGCCTAAAACTAGTCGTGGAAAGAATATAACACATAAAAAACACCAATTTCGAGGTTTTGGAGGGAAATAGTCCTTCTCCCAAGGGAAATTCCCCTCAACCACTTTTTTTATAAATAAAAAAGCCTAAGGTATTATTAGGATTCAAACTTTTGTTGGAGATAGGAATAAATATTGAGAGCCAAGATCTTGGAACTGTTATTCTCATATTTGATATGATGTATGTGAATTATTTTATGTTAATGGAAATATTATGGTTGACCTACATCTGAGTTAACTTTGGAGGGCTGAAACCCTTGGGTTTGGGCCTAACATAAAGGGTTTAGTCCCTCCCCTGTATTCTTTTCTTGTTTTTTTTCAAATCATTTTAATTATTCCCTTTCTTAAGTAGAAATTATATTGCAGAAATTGCTTTGCCGCCTCTCTTCTAGGAAGTGTGGTTGAAGGGTCTATAACAACAAGCCAAACACATGTGTTTATTATTTCTTGGAAATTAGAAATTATTATCCATGCTTGGTTTATATAACTTAGAGGTTCGCAACATTGATTTGGAAATTATTTTAGATGCATTTTGTAGGATAGATTAAATCTTGAAGAAATAAAATTCAACTTATCTTTTCCACCATGATTTATCTTTATCCAATATTTATTAGTAGATACATGTTCTGATTATTTGTCTGAAGGGGATGCCAAGTGAATTTTAGGTGCTTTCACTCTCATCTACATCCACTTAGGCATTTCCACCCTCCTCCTGAACATCTCATACTTCTCTCAAGCTCTGTCACCGAGATCACCCTTTCATGGCCAATGAAGGCACCATGGCATGAAATTTTGTGCAAGATATGCCTCTGAGGGGTGCTAGGTGTTAGCACCCTGTAATCAGCAAGATTGGAAAAATTCCAACTATAGGGAGAACATTATTTCAACCACTTTGGGATTCTAGGATCTAGCCCTCCTGAATCCGGAGAGGGATCTCTCCAATAAGTGCAAAGATGGATTTGTCTTTGGAGTTTTGTGTAATAATTTTAGGCTAGTTATGAAGACCGAGGGTTTGTTTTGTTTTTGGATGGTTGAGCATGATTACTGTTTGAGGTGGAAAGTCCTAAATGCAAAGAGTTTCAAAGGTGTGAAGTTGCAAGAAATAGAACAAGCTTTGGCCAAAAATATAGATAATTGCAGGTTTTAGTCCATTGGGCTATGGAGTCATAATAGGGTTTAATTGAAATAGCAAGGGGCAAGAGTGGTACATCAAGAAGGGGAATTAAACAAATGAAGAACAAAGAGTAGCCTAGGATCTGGTAAGTACTTTGAAACTAGCCAGCCTTTGAAAAACTCTTAAGAAAGACATAAAAGTAATCTAGGATCTGGTAAGTACTTTGAAACTAGCTAGCCTTTGATCCACTTTCAATAGAAAACATAATAAAAACAGAGGGAAACTTGAAGGCAACTGTTGGAGTAGAAACTAGCGGGCCGGGCTCATCACAAATCCTCTCCTAGCTCTGCTTTACTTGGTTACTTTCAAGACAAACACAAAGAGAACACAGAATGGCCTAAGATCTGGTAAGTACTTTTAAACTAGCCAGCTTTTAACACATTCCAAGGGAAACTTTCAGACAATATTTTGGGATAAAATTAGGACTAGGGCACACCATATCTTCCTTAGTTCATCTCTAGTTGTTATTTAAGAATAACAACTAGCTCAGACAGTAGGACGAGGGAACGCTAGTATTCCTATGCTTGAACTGAATTAGATCATTCCTAAATAACACAAATTGGAAGAAAACATGTAGATAAAGATTTTCAGTCAGAGAAGGGTACTGATATACAGTAGGTCCTAACTCTATGCATGTTGTTCTTTATAAGAGAAGATGAACACAGTGAAAATAGAAGTAAAACAACAATTCATAATAAGAAATAACATCATCGTCGACATAGACCAGGATCCCATAAATCAGGTTGTATTGATGCGCCAAACCAGTTACATCTTTAAGTCCAGTGCTTTATTTTAGCAATCATCTACACTTCCCAGACTAACTTATCTATCACAAGCAAAGCTCCAAGAGCCAGTGAACACTATTTACAGGTAGAAGTCTCAAGCTCAATTACATTTCAAAGTTCAGCAACCAACTCAACCAACCCCTCTCTCATCTTCTCTAGTAGTATTTATAGAAGAATGAGGAGGTGAGATATGATAAAAGATATCCAAAGATAATTAATACAGACTTAATGGCTTCTCGACCTTTCGGGGGCTCGATGAAGAAGCTTACATAGGTGTCCTCTGTATAAAATAATTTACATTAAGATTTAATCTCGGTGGGAGCTCTTTTTAACTTTTGAGGTTGTCTGTTATGTTAAAGTAACTCTACTGATATTTTGTCATTAAGTTCATTTGCAAAATTAACTTTCTGGCTGTGGTGAGGTGACTATCTGATCTTGGTCAATAACTTTGGCCTCTATTTGAATGCTTTGAGGCACAGGTGGCACTTGTGGTAGCTGGGAGGAATCAATTTTCCTCAAATGTGGCAGTGGAGGCTTTCCTGTCTGATAAACACTTAGGATTTTCTTTTAAATGTGTCTTAATTGGGAGGATTAGGCTTTTGATAATCAATCTTAACCGTAATCCTCATGAATTTGTCTTCAATCTTCCATTCTGGTGCGTTTCCGTCTTCGACACTGATACTCTTTGATTTTTTATTCATTTACTGTGTTCTGTTGGTGTGTAGTGCTGTGCAGGGTCTGTGAGGCATCAGTGCCCTTGGACTATTGACGAGGCGCGGGAATTTTAAACCATGGATGGCTTTCTTTTAAAGAATCGAAGGCGCGAGAATTAAACCCCAGCCTTCGGCCTTTCTTCAATATATAATGAAAAACCATATAATCACCCTTTTTATCAAATAATACACTCGAACTTCAAAATCTCGATAAACCAAGTTGCATAACCATTTCGGGTCACAAAAGAGACTTGCTGACGTCAAGGTGTTTGTGACCCAAAATTTTATGAAATCCGCCATACAAAGTTCCCCGGGTCCGGATTGGGGCCTACTGATGTCAGCACAAGTGTGACCCGAAATCCTTATGAATTCCGACCTATAGATCTCCCCGGGTCCAGATTTCTTGACTGTGCGAGCAACCAAACAAAATCTGCCCCAATCATTCGCTGCCACGTGGATGCTGACTAGGCATTGGGACCACTAGGAGCGCTGAATATTGTCATGGTCGTGGGGACCAGGGCGACTGATTGTGGGCCGTCGATCTGTAGATCGGATCAACGGTGGTGATGTTTTGAGAAATGCGTCATACCTTAGTTTATCCCCAGAGCTTCTTTGCGCGCGATCACCGTTCGATGAGCCGGTCTCAGATCGAACAGCATACGCCAATATTGCGTTGAGCCCACAGTTGACCTTTAATGCGCGGGGAGGGCGGTATCTCCAAACTGCTAAGGGCCATGTGTCGGCCTATGGCATTGATCGCGTCCAAACGGGGAATACAACTTTCCTTTGAAAGGTGGTGCGATGAAAATCGCTCCAGTTTTTTAACAGTAAATGACCGTGGGGACCACCGGGGCAATTGATTCGTGGGCCGTCGATCTGCAGATCAGATCGATGGTGGGGATTGATTTAAGCTTTGTTCCATCGGAAACCTTTTCAAACCCTGCAAAAAACACAAAAATTAATAAAAACAAAGTTTTAGGCGTCGGGATGGTTTTATATATACGAAGAAGATAGGTGCCTGACTGTGGGGCCTTGGTCTATATGAAATGTAATATGATTGGGGGCTATAATATACAGGGCTAATCGGCATTGGGGTTTTTTTTTAACACACAAAAAAATGCACTCCGTGAGTTGCTCTGACGCGATAAGCACTCAGGACCCTAGCACTTGGTTCTAACGCTGAGGCATGTGGAGGGGAAATGGCTTTGATTTAGCCCAAAGGGGCTTAAACCCACAATCAAAATACTCTGTTTTTTAGGACATTTTCACGAGGTTTAGAAGGATTTTGGGGGTTTCGATATGGTTCAAAACAAGTTTTAAACCATGTAAAAAATGATTGTTATGAATGGAAGAAGGGGAATCATGAAAATAGAGGAGTTTGATGGAGGAAAAAGGGGAGAAAAATGAAGGTTAGGTTTTCAAGTGAGGAAAGGGAAAAAAGGTGATTTTGCAGCAGTTTCTTCTCATGAACTTAACAGAATTCCAGAGTGTAAAATGGGCATAGTATGGAAGGTTTTGGACAGAGGCATGAGGCCTTCAAGAGTCTTCAAGGGATAACACTTTTTGGAATAAAATTTGTTCCTTGAAGGCTCCAAAAATGATTTAGCCACCTTTTGGTATAATCAAATTTCATAGGTGGCTAACACTAGGCTTGGAAAAATTCCTCCCACATCCTTCATTCACCTTCATCCACCTTAATCCACCTTAAGGACACTATCCTTGCCCTCAAAAAATCTCTCGAACCCACTCCTGTAGTAAAACAGGGCTTCCTGTAGCACCTTATAGCAGTCTTGTAGCATGACCTAAATTCAACCATATTTTCCCATAGGACCTTGAATATTGCATTTTGAAGTTGAATAATGGCCCCCAACCTTTAATTTCATGAGTAAGGATATTCCAAGACCACTCCAATGCTATCCTTCCTCCACTACAAACCCAAAACCACAAGTAGATTAAACTCAGTGTTTTTTAATTTCATAGTTATGTATTATGGACTGAATTCCTTTTTCTCAAGAAATTTGAAATTATATTAATGGTTCATTCAAGTAGAACATTGCATTTATTAGTGTGAAAATAGAGTAGCACAATTTATTTCTACAACTAGTATAGTTTCTTACTTTCATGCAATTGAAACTAGTCTTTACATTTAATGAAAGGTATTTTCATTTTTGCGGTTAGAATCATGTTCATTCCCTTGCAACCATGATATGATTTCATATAAATTCTCTTTGTATTTTTCTGGAGGAGTGGTCTCTGTATGCCTTGATTTGATCTAATGACTAAGGGTGACATGAGTATAACTTAACCTACTATGCATATATCACTATCACCTCCAAGTTTGTACAAACCTTGGGTTGATAATTAACTTGAGAAGTATTGTGAATTGCAACATCCTTGATGAAATAGCAAGGCCCATCAAATATAAGAGAATAGAGAGAGAGCTCCAAAAATGAACTGAAAAAAAGGTACCGACTGATCCTTAGAAGCATTTTTATTATCGAGGCCTCTATTTTCTTCAATTTCCTCTATTTTTCTTCAATTTTTCTTCTCATGCAATTTTGTGACCTTTCATCTCCATTTTCTCCTAATTTCCCTTATTTTCATAAATAAAATACCAATTAATGCCTCTTTTCCTTTTCAAATCCTTTTTCAATTTCCTTAGCCATAATAAACCGAAATGAACACCCACTAGGATGTTTTCCCAACATTCAAGTTGGAATACATGTCCCATGACCTTGGTCTTATTTTTCCTTTCTTAACTTTAGTACATGAAATTTTAACCCGGGGTTGTTACACATGAAGAAATAGCCCCAAATTATCTCGGGTGATGAGACCAAAGAACAGGGGTTTGTGAATTATGTCGAGATATTAGGAACCATGTATCTACATGAGAAACTATACAGTCCTATCCAAGGTTCCATGACAAAAGTGTGAAAAATACATAAATGGGATCCATGATTATGCATAGTATAATTTTATTCCGAGAGGTATGAAAACCCTAATACAACATAAGAAACACTTTTACATAGAGTAAAGTGAAAAATCCTAGAATTTTTTTAAGTCATCTGTCCTAGTAAACCCATCCAAAAACCCTCATGCACCTACCTAGGCCATAAATACTACTTGGGATCAACCTAATAACCTACAAGGGATGATTATCTAATCCACAAGAGTAAGGATTATCCTAAAATGGGGACTAGAAGGATAGGTCATGACCAACCATAAAGGGTCTAGATCTACCACCTACGCAAAATTTAAGCATTGTCTAACACAATAGATGAGTATGAAATGGTCACATTTTTAGTTTATAATTATACAATAGTACAACTCATATTGGTGGAATATCTAATCATGGTACTTTAGGTACAAAGTTTTCTCATATGGTGGATCACATCTAATAAAAAAAAATGAGGTGCATTGAAGGGAATCTATGGTGTAATAGGGTCATAATGCATGAAGATGTAGCTTGTATTATTAGAGGATACACACTTTAGTGTGCCAACAAACCCAAAAATATCATCCCTTACCTATACCTACCAAACATTGAGAGATTGTATTTATAAATTTTGAGGGTAGCTTTCCAAGAACAAGGTAGGGACATAAGCATCTATTTATGGTAGTTGATATGTTTAAGATATGAATTCTTGTGCCTCATAAAAATACCATAATAATGGGACCAACTGTAATAATAATGTTATTTTAAAGGGTTTTAATGCACTTTGGAATACAAAACAGTATTATCTCATATAAAGATATCATATTTCTTAATGCCTTTTGGACTACACTTCTAAACACAAACACATAGGAAATAATAAGTGGTTAACATGATATTGGTTCATATTTTAACTGTTATAATAAAAAGCATCCAACAACCCCAAAGGAAAATTTAATCTATTTTTAGCACTCTTATAATGGACTAGTCACCACTTCCACTAGTAAGTCCCCTTTTGAAACTTTATTTGGCTACTTTCTACCCTCTCTTTTATATTTTTCATATGTATAGGATGGAGGAGTGAGGAAAGACAACATAAGGGAAGTGTCAAAATCTAAAAGATTCCTTAAAAAGATAAATAAAATACATTTGTAGGCATTATAGACATCGAAGATAGCACAAGATAAGTATAAGGCCCAACATGACCAACACATAATTGAGAAGACATCAAGCCTATAAAAAACCAAGTTTGGTTTCACTTCAACAAAGAAAGGAAAAATATCCTAGTAAGCCCAATTGAAGGATTTTCAATATGGTCCTTTAAAACTACTAGGTTCAATGATAATTCATATGGACATAATCTCCCTCCATATATACATTTACATAGTAGTAAATGTGGAAAAGCTAAAACACTATGACCCTTCCATGCTAAATTAGTAAAATAAAGGGTAAGTATTACCCACAAATAAGTACTGAGTACTATAATCTCATAAAGGTTTAAAAAAGGATACAATATTACAAAACAAATATAGAACAACTAAATTGGGGAGACAAGAACTATGGTAAGTTGGGTTTAAAGGAAAACTTCCAAGCAATGCTAAATGGTAGTCTAGCGAGATGATTGATAAAGGATATCCCATCCCATTCATTAAAATATTTTAGGGAACAAAATCCCTCACAATGGAAAGGTATGGTCCAAAATAGATCACTATAAAATTTACAATTTTTTTGGGTACTCTTTGAGTGGAAAAATTAGAGCAATGGAGTCATAGGGAAAATTTTAGGGAAAAGTTATATTTTGGTGATGTAGGGTCCTAAAAATTTTGGGGCCTATTTGAAGCATTAAGAGATAGTTTTATGGATCAAAATTTTGCAAACAAAGTTTGCAATCTTATATTTTTTTTCTTTCCAATATCTTTCCATTGATGCAAATATCACTTCAATTGGAGTTTGCATGAATAAGTTATACCTCTCGCAAGTTGGCTTATGCTTTGACCACCATAGTACTTAGTAGATGAGACTTCATCTCTCATTACTCACAAACGTGGAGAATTCAAATGTGGACTTTTAAGAATATCATATAAGGTTCAAACCATAACCTCAATTGGGAGTTGAGGCATGCAAACACCCTAAACCTAGCCCAAATAATTATGAGTACAAGTATTGGTGTTTTGTTCCATATTTAAGTGGAGCAAAGGAGTAATTGTGATAACAAAGGAGGCGAAATATTATATAGAAATAGTTCAATCCATAATGTCTATTGGAACTCCATATTGACTCTATTATATTTTCATTTTATATCTAATAAGAAAAGAGCAAGGCATATTCCTCACCTTTTGGCTAAGTTTTCCCATAATGGGTTTCCTAATGTATATGTTTTATTAATTATCTTAATGGTGTGATATTTTTGTTTAAATTCTATTCAATTTTTAGTTCATTTCACTTAAATGTTATACTTATTATGTGTTTGCATGTGTGTCTGTTTGTGTGTGTGTGTGTGTGTTTGTAACTCCATATTGACTCTATTATATTTTAATTTTATATCTCATAAGAAAAGAGCAAGTCATATTCATCACCTTTCAGCTAGGTTTTCCCATTATGGGTTTCCCAATGTATATGTTTTATTCATTTTCTTAATGGTGTGATATTTTTTTTTAATTCTATTTAATTTTTGGTTCATTTCACTTAAATGTTATACTCATTGTGTGTCTGTGTGTGTATTATAAAAATGGTTGTAACATAGATAATAACACTATAAAACATACTTAATGTCCTCAAGTTTCAATCTATCTACACTAGTCCAAAACAAAATACAAAATTTACATATATCTACTAGTAGAATTTCCAAGTTCTTTCTATTGCAATATATTTTATAAAAGATTCCTAAAATATTGATAAACTTAGAAAACATACACTATCGAATAATATGATGACTTGTGGCCCCTTCCAGACCTATTTTAGTAAGTATTTATCCTTGATATTTGATATGTATATCTTCAATGAGCTAGTGCATTATATCCATCTATTCCATGTGGCTTGATTTTACAAAAGACACTAATTATATGCCCTAAACTAAGTATCATTGTGTAAATTCCCACTAGTTTATTTATCATAGTCATTCTTCTTCAAGAATGGCAAGTTGATGCGTAACCTAAACTAGAGTACTCGACATAAATGTTATTTGAGAGATACATTATTATTCGTAATCATGAATCATAGAAGTGATGAGAAAATGGATATTCTGTTAATTTGAATAATTTCTCATTATGTCCTAAGAATACTCCTAAGTTTTTTGTAAATCACAATGATCCATGGTGTATGAAGAAAACCTAGAATACATAGTTTTAAAATTTTGAAATTCAGTGAGAACGTAGTTTTGAAACTAGAGGTTCTTGGTGAACTTCAATGAATAGCTCAGACATATACTACCAATACCCATACAACCATTGCATAAAGTAACAACACCCACAACCATACAACCATAACATAAATGAAATAGAGTTATGAATCTTAGGACTCATGGATTAAGCACCAAATATATAGTTCCCCAAATTGACAAAAAGAAATTCCACATTAATTTAGGTAAGAAATGACTACTAATTAAAAAATTGAATCATAGGAAAAATTTAAACTCAATAAACATAGAGCAAGTAGAGTGACTAGAAGATCAACCACCAACCTGAAAACCCAAATAAAATATTTGTTAGAGATCAATAAGATAGATCTTACCATGATTTTTTGACCATGTAGTGGGTTAATGCTTCATTATCACATCTTTCCTGAGACAAATTAAACCTTTGCATTCAAATTCCTACATCCCCAAGATCTTGAGTGTGTGTGAGGGAGCCTTTGGTCATGTCGATTTTATTTCTTTCCTTGGAGGAGGGTATAATGTGTTAAAGACATGTGACATATTAAATCCTTTGTACTAGTCATTAATTATTTAGAGGTGATTAAGGTATGGGTTGAGTGGTTAATTTACCACTACCCCAAAGCTCCCCCAATTTTAATTGTATTACCTCATTAGCTAACAAATAAGCTTGACAATTATAACCCTGTAACTCTTGATAGGAGTAGGTATTTTGGATTAATGTGAACTATTCCTAAGCTTGGATAGAAGGAGATATTTTGGATTCTTGTGACCTCTTCCTGAGCTTGAATTAAGATACACAAGTTTGAAATTAGTTAGAAATATTTTCTTGTATATCAACTTGATAATTATGCTAGAGTATCCCACTATTGTTAATGATTAAATTTAAACTTTTACCACTAACCTCAACCCCTAAAATAATATACATATTTTTTTTATATAATTATTAGATAAATTCCTCAATCTCTAAACATTACACAATATTTTTTTTTCTAAAACTAATGAAAATATTCACACTTACCAACAACCCTAGAGTAATGTACATGTTTTTTATAATTAGTGAATAAAGTCCTCGATATCTAAACATTACATAGTATTATGTTTTCTAAAACTAATAAGAAAATTCCGTCTTACCAACATTACATAAATATTATATAATAATAAAAAATGTAAAGAAAAATTATCAAATAAATTATCAAATCCATATATAAATGTGCTTAGTAAAAAACCAAACATTAAATTTAACTACTATATCAATTTAATCCCAAACTCAAAATAGTATATAAATTTACATTCCAAATGTGAAAAGTGTCTTCATCCATAAAAATATTCTTATTAGTCTCTGTCATCAAGCATGCGACTATAGTAATCAAATGGCTCCCGTAGCATTAGTTCTTGTCACAACTAACCAAACTTTTTAGGCGCTGAGATTTTGAGGACCAATAGTTGCATCACATTAGTTTCTGAGAACGAATAGAAATTTTCATCGTCTTATTTGGAATCTTCCAGAGGTGAGGAGGCCGTAAACATAGATAATATGCTATATATGTCATTCATATTTGTAGGCTACAAACTAATATTGCCATTAATTCCTTGGCATGAAATGTTTTCTTCACGATGGAAATATTTCCTTCTTCTGCCAAATTTTGTCTAACTTATGGTAGCAACGATAGGTTTCTCATAGCCCCCGCTGCTTCCATATGCATTATAGGAGAACCAACCTAGCATATCCCAATCAAGGCACCAACTTGGCATATCTCAATCAGGACAGGAATCCCATTATGACTGATCTGTATTTGTAAAATTGAAGGTTTGATGAAATTTGCAAGTTAAATTTTATGTCTTTTATGAAATTAGGCAAGTTGAAATAGCACATAAAATAAGTTTTTAAGCTCAGTTTTGTAGCACAAAAATAGAGACAATAATACCATTAAAAAAAAACAAAAGATAGGCAAATGATGAAGGAGTTCACCCCTCCTGAGCTCCATCTTCTGGTCCAACTTCCAATGTTGGCCTCTTTCATTATGTGCTAAAATATTTGTTTACATGGATTTGTAGTGCCTAGAATGAAAAAATAATGTCTCCAATGGCTCTAGAATAGTTAAAAACCCCTAGTTGTGCTCTTTTTTCACTCAATTTGGTCAAAAACTGAAGAAGTTATGCTCTGGTGAAGATTTGATGCTAACTCATCTACAAATTGCACCCACCTGCAAACCATCCTACAAATTTCGTCATTTATGGAACCACAGAGTGACAAATTCTCCCCACGCTGGCAGGATTCGCACTGGATTGGGTGAAAATTATCACCTATTTTAATTTCCCAATGACCCCCATGAGCGGATAATAGGAGGCCATGTGGTGCAACTGTCGTCGTTGGATCTGGGGTCAGTTTACATTACGCGCCAAAATCTGTTTGAACCATGGTTCATTCCTGTCGGTGGGTTGGGTTATACGTTACCACTGGACCCTGGTGGTTGGTGGAACTCCACCCAAATTTTAGTTTAATTTGTGGTAAGGTTATGGTGTATCGGTGGTTACATTCAAACTTCGCGTCAAACACAAACTCCAACCTGAATTTTACTATGGTTTTGACTGTGGTAGGGTCTCGTGGAACCGGGGTATATAAACCCAGACCCAAACTATGTTTTCAAATTTTGTACCATGGCTTGGGCCAGGGTTAACCCTGCGCCCTTGGCACCCATGCTCTGCGGTCTCATGGGTATGGGTGACCGTGGGCCAGGTGTTAACCCCGAACCCGTCCCCCAACCATCCGATCAATAAAGTTTATATATGCAATCGCCACTATGGTTATTAAGTAACACTATAGGCAGAGTGGTAAGGATCTTCATTTCCCCACAACAGGTCTTGTGGTCGACCCACTCGGAGGTTTGTTCGGCTGATAAACAAAATTTTATTAAATAGTTGGGAGGCCACATGGTAGTCAGCCATTGGACCACCAAAAAATAACCACAACCAATCGAATCACACCCAATTCCAAAAAAATATAATGAGGACACTTGGAGAGATATCATTTGCAAAGGAAAACACATTCAACTTCCTAGTCACCCTACCCAGTCAGTGTATGGAGCACCGAGTCAGCATACGTGACCAACCTACAAGTTTTCTTTTAGTTGTTTAGGAAAATGGTCAGAATGTGATATTGGGAGAATACAATATTGATTTTGAGTGATTTGAGTTTCTTTGGATTCAGGGAGACGAGATTCACGTTTTGGCACTAGTTTCAAGCACTTTTGAACACTTTGAATTTTGAGCACTTTACTGATCCACTGGATTATTCCTCCCCACTAGAAGTTTTTGGATATCCAAAATATCACTTTTTGTCAAAAAACAGATGAGGGTATGGTTCCCACACCCTTCCATTCCCAATCCATTTGAATTTTCTTGGATTTATCCTTTGAGCCCCACATGAAGGTACTCCATGTTCCCTCATTTTGAAGTACTTGTTTTCCTGTCAACAATGTTGTCTTGCTACAATTATTCAAGATATTCAGGAGATAAATATTCAATTGAAGGAATTTTAACATTCTGTCCTTGATCTTCAATCAAAGGAGGCTCATAGAATCTCAAATTTTCAACATTAACAACTACATAGATTTTCATATATGAAGGCAAATCTAACTTGAAGGCATTATTACCAAAATTTTCCAAAATCTTGAATGGACCATATCAAATTGGTTTCAGTTTTTTACCTTCTCCTTGGAGTCTGTCTTTGCTAATGTGAATCCAAACTTCATCTCCCACTTGGAAACTTAGTATCCACACGATGCTTATCATGTCTTGTCTTGAATCTTTCCAACTGTTCTTGAACTGTTTGATGCACCAATTGAACTTGTTCAATGAATATTTTGGCCTTATCTATTTCACTATGTCCATCAATAGCAACATCTTTCCCAAAGATCAAATCTAAAGGAGATTTTGGTAAGTATCCCAAGCATGCCTCAAATGGTGATGTTTGAGTCAATGAATTCTTGGCCCTATTGTAAACATGTTGAATATAGTGCAAATTTTCATCCCACAACTTAGGATGCTTGTTGCAATAACCACGAAGAAGATGTATCACCATTTTTTTCACCACTTCTATTTGGCCATATTGACTGCGAATGGAATGTTGTGTTTTTTTTTTCAATTTGGTTTCCATGAGTCCCCACAAGCTTGACCAAAATTTCTCAACAAAGTGAGAATATCGATCACTAACAATGGATGTGGGCAACCCAAAATGTACCCATACATTCTGAAAGAACGATTGTGGAGTTTGTTAAGTTGTAACCTGCTTTTTACAAGGCATAAAAATACACATTTTTTTGAACCTATCCACAACTACATAAATATAATCATGACCTCTAGTAGACATAGGTATACCTCCTATAAAATATATAGAAACACTTTCCCATGGACATGAAGGTACCAAAGGTGGAGTATTCAATCCCAAATTTCTATTACTAGGCTTATTAACAACACATAAAGAACATCCTCTTGCAAATCATGACACACTTTCAAGCATACAAGGTCAGTAAAAATACCTCTATAATTGTGTCAGTTTCCTACCTACACTGAAATGCCCAACAATAAGAGAAGTATGTGCTTCCCTTATGACGGTCGCTCTTTCTCCCTACGGAATACATAAATTTCCAAGATGATACAACAAGTTATCATGCACATGATAATATAATTTATCTACTTGGTTACGTTGACACAAAGTCACATATACATCCTTTAAACAGGGAAAATTTTAGGGGCGAATTTTAGCCCAAAGGCGAATTTTAAGGGGTTTTAAATTTTGATAGGGCGAATTTTTTATATAAAACCCATTTTCTATAGTTTTATAAAGTTAGCCCTATAATTATTTTAAAAATAATTAATTATTGAATATTAGCCCACCAAAATAAATGGCCATAAAACTAAAAAAATGGAATTCGCTCCCGATTTTCTTTGCTTGGAGCAGGTTTCAATGGCATTCGCCCCAATTTTTTTTTGTTTGGAGCAGATTTCAATGGCATTCACCTGGAATTACTGGGTCAAAAGGAGGTGTTGGAGTGATTTGCCCCATTTTTTCACTGGTTGAGGCTTGGAAGTTTGAGGTGCAACAAAAATTTTGCCAAATTTACTGGGTCGAAGAGGTGGTTGGGGCTTGGAAGTTATGTGCAACAGCACTCTGAAAATCTGAAAGTGGTGATGCCTTTCTTGAAGTTCAAAAAGGATGAAACACTTGCTGTCAGCCCTGAAGCCCTAGATGTAAAACTTCCTTTTGATGAGATGCAAGTGTTGCAAGAAAATGTCGACTTAATCAAAAGGCAGATAGGACTTGAAAAGTTGGAGATTTTTTTTTATAACAGATAATAGTGCTCAATGTAAATCTGGTTCATATGTTTCACTATTGCAACAGACTCCTCCTTCACCAGGAAATCCAGTTGCAATTTTTATGGCTGCTTTAGATTTTCAGCAGAATTCTGCCAGGACAGGAGCGTAGTGTCCTTTGGCATAAGATTTTTTCCGAGGTTAGGTATAACAGCGCTCTGAAACTCTGAAAGTGGTGATGCCTTTCTTGAAGTTCAAAAAGGATGAAACACTTGTTGTCGGCCCTGAAGCCCTAGATGTAAAACTTCCTTTTGATGAGATGCAAGTGTTGCAAGAAAATGTCGACTTAATCAAAAGGCAGATAGGACTTGAAAAGATGGAGATTTTTTTTTATAACAGATGATAGTGCTCAACGTAAAGCTGGTTCATATGTTTCTGGTTCATATGTTTCAGTATTGCAGCAGACTCCTCCTTCACCAGGAAATCCAGTTGCAATTTTTATGGCTGCTTTAGATTTCCAGCAGAATTTTTCCAGGACAGGAGCGTAGTGTTCTTTGGCATAAGCTTTTTTCCGAGGTTAGGTATAGAAGACAAATTAATATCTACACCATGTTTTTGATTGTTGTCATTTTTTCTCTCTTTAGCTGATTGAGAATCATTGAATATATGAAATGATTTCTTGAGTTCCTAAATCAGGTGTTTGAGTTAGATTCGATTGTTGTAATCCTTGTTCATTTTAGAATTACAAAATTTCTCTCAAATGGGGGTTGTGCCCATTATTTCTAGGGTGTTTTTCTAATGAAGCATTTATATCTTTGACCATGATTTCTTCGCTCTGCTGTGAGTATTGGAGATGTCACTACAAATCTGGAAATGCTGTAGCCACTTCTTTCTCGCTGTTTTACTGAAGTTGTTTACACCAATGGATTGGTGACTCTGGCTGTTGATTCACCTAGTTATTGTAGCTGGATCAGCTCACGAATAAGTCTTTTCCTGCTGGTTATATTTCCCATAAATAGCTGAGCTAGCACCAGCACTTAGGAAGTTAAAAGGTGTTTATCATAGTTGTTGATTGATTTTAAGATCGGCATGCTGGAACTCTGCTCTGACAATCTTGATTTCTTTAGACATTTCTGGCACCCTTTAAGTCACTTGAACATGAATTTTCCTTCGTAAGATCATATAAATGAACCCATTTGTCAACCATTTCTATTGGAGGTAGCAATACAATCACCAATACTCTATGCTGGCAATATGGCATTATGATCGTTTACATGATGCACCAAAATGTTTGATATTTTTGAGGATGGAGCGTCATATAGACAACTTTTGCTCTTCTCTTTCTTTAAATTCCCGTAGTGTACCCTGATGTATGGATCATTGGTTCGTCACCTGTATGCTGCAATCAGGTCCATTGATTCTATCAATTACACACATAATCCAGTCATTTCTTGTTTCTGCAGGGGAATCCTCTGTCGAAATTAATATTGTCTGCTTCCGCTGCTAGAGATTGAAGATTGCATCTATCACAAAAAACAAAATAAACAATATCCAAAAAAAAAACACATCCTACTCTTTCAACTTAGCACATGACATCTATTTGTCCTTTATTTCTTAATTGTTCATATTTATTATTTGTTTATGAAGAAACATTTTTGTTATCTCACTACCATTAGCCTTTCTATTATTACTTTTACAAAAATTTTCAATTGGGAAAAAACAAAGTGCCTTTTCTTGCTTCAAACCAACAATTATTTTGCTCTATAGCCTACTTTCCATTTCATATGGATGCTTAAGTCGCCTTTGCTCCTAATTCACTTACACCTCTAATTTTGACAAAAAAATTATTGTTTGAGTAGCTATGCAAACCACCCCAGAGAATAATGTGTAGAAGGAACAATGATGACGCCACTACATGCTTGACAAGGATAGAATAAATGCATGCCATTGTATTCTCTACAACAGTCATTAGTCCAACCTTACCTCTCAATCTAACCCAAACCAAACTATCATTCCTTCCCATATTATTCTCCCTCCCCTATCATCCACCCCACCTCTTATGTTTTCCCTTCCATTTTCACTCGCCAACTAATCATTTCCAAACTCTAACCTTTCTTCACCTCCCACCTTCCATGTACAATCATCCCCCCATGTGGCTTCCTCTTCAACTTCCCAAGAATTCCACAACAACCATATCCATCATGCACATCATTTCTTTCATGAAAGGATTGATGCACTTAACCACATGCAATTATGCTCCACTTGTCATGAAGCTTACCCATACATAAAACCGAAAAAAAATTCCGGTATCATTATTTGTTCCTGTTGTGCCTCTAAGTGACCTCTCCATCATTTCTCCTCCTCAAACAACATGTACCCAGGAAAAAAACACTATGTCCTCTCCTGCCCAAATCAATTTGAAGAGATGCTCATTGACCCTATCAACCCCATTCTTTTGGCAAAATTTTCCGCATTATTATAGAGAATATAATATTCATTGACATTGAGATGCAGGGAAAGAATTATACATTGAGGCAAATTTTTCAACCTGTTTTGCTTCGGAAGCTTATGATTCTTGAAGAAGAGGGTGAATAGCTTCTAATATTATTGCAGAGGTGCTACAGGAGGTTGGATAGGGTCTAGGTCTAGAGAAGTTGCAAAATATTGAACAAGGTTTGGAGAAGTTTAACTGTGAAGTTATGAAAAGAATAATGGGTAACACACAACCCAAGTTATAACACACCTCATAGAGAAAACACCTAAATTATAATTCACTTCTTGAATGGAAAAGGTGCGTTAATTTCTGTTAGGGAAGAAAAACAAAAATCTCAGGGCAGAACGTTAGAATTGTTCAATTTATTCATGTGTGAAATATTGTGCAATGTCTATTTGATCCTGTCAAATATTACTATCAATAAATCCCTGGGTTTGTTCAAGGTACTCTTAAGGAAAATAGATATAAATAACCAAGTATCCTAATCAGTCAGGTGTGCAAGAGTTGTGGATTGATTTGGATTATGATTTTTCTTCTTTTGGTCTTTTTACTCTTCGTTCTAGCACAAGTCTAAAGAAGGAAATGATGTACAAGATAGACTCTTTTTACCAATCAAGTGATCATGGAGGGTTGAAGGAATGTGTGATAATTTTTATTATATACTCAGAACAATGTTCATTATTTTCCACCTAAAGAACACTTCATTATGCGCACCACCCAGTTATTTTCACTGGTTTTTTGATTGAATTGTTGATAGGCTTGGTTGCAATGAATTCATACAATATTGATGGAAAATATTAGTGTGTATGCAGAGATCAATGTGTTAGTGATTGAGTCTATTTATGATTTTACTAGTGTCATTCTTGCAGGAGTTGATTAATTTTCATGTATTGGATTGAAGTGACAAAGTTTTGTCTTTCTAATGTTGTTATATGCAAAGATTAAGGTCTTAGGCAGAGGTTCTTGTAGAAAATATTTTTAATAAGATCACTCGCTTGATTATGCCTAAATCTAAATGTGCACACTAGTAATTCTAATTGATTCATTATATGTTAGATTTGTTGGAGATACATTTATTTGACAAAGATTGTGTATTGATATGCTTGCTACATAGATTGTGATGCTAAATGTAGATATTAGTACAGAAGTCAAAATTCTAGTGCTTGCAAAGAAGGTGAATTGTCTTTTCCAAACCCGGGAATTAATGCTTTGTGTCAAAATTCCATACGGAAAGAAAATATATCAGAATTCCCTCAGAATAACTGCAAGCCAATGGAAAGTCTTGAAGAAACTTATTTTTCATGTAATAGAGTTGAAGATCTGAGGAGATTGAATAGCATTGTGCCTAAACTGGTAGAAAAGAGATTCCCAACAAGCTGTGTTTGTTTTGAACAATCATTGAGAAGTCAATTTTATTCTCAACCGAGGTGGACTTCTACTTCACCATTCTGTGCTATTGGCAGCACAGTAAATTCTCCTGTCAGCCATCTGTCCAACAATGTTGTGAATGAAGGAGACAAAGTGGCATGCAAATATTCCTCTAACTATACAACATCTGAATTTGGACAGACTGAACAGTCAAGATCATATTGCAACCTCCATGGTACTTACTTCCATAATGCTCCCAAACATACAAGAGATCCAGCAAGGGTCCACCAAAACCAAGTCTACAGTCAAAGCAAGAGCACAATTTTAGAACTACATGCTTTCCCAAAACCAGTGAATAGTGGTTGCATACATACTTCTAGAATTGGGGAGGCTGCCAATAATCCTGGATCCCTTATAATCCAATCAGATGCACTCCAAATTTTATAAAATCAATCAAAATGTAAGTCAAGCCTGCCTCAGTGGTTATTAAATGCACAAAAGAAAAATGAAGAAAAAGAAGGGACAAGCTATAACAAGAAACAACATAATCCACATGTTCCTTCTTCAAGAAAAATGGAATTCAGAGTATCTCTTCCATACTCTGAATTAAATTAATTCACATAATCGTTATATGATAATTCAGAGTATCTCTTCTATCCTTCGAAGTCATATGGAAGAAACTTGTGAGAAACCTCTAGCCAAAGAAACTAGAATAGTGAGAACTGGTCTAAGATATCTCATTGTCAAGGTGTTGCACCTTATGCCCAAGATCCGGGGATGTGTCTTTGATGTTGGTGCAGTATAAGCTATCCTATGATCCAAGGCAACATGTCCACAAGGGTTCAGTTGGTCAAGTGTAGATGGCCTCCCAAGGTATCACAACTCTGACGGTTGACATATGCCTATAAACTGGTACCCCTAGCTATTGGAGACATGAAAAATAAGCTATAATTGACACAATAGGGTCCAATCTACATTGCAGTGGGAAAAATGAACAAGATCCAAGTCTGAAGGCCTCCCTCGTGTAAAGTGCCAAACATCTCTAGTCCTATAAGGTAGAAGAAAGTGGATAGGGAGTTCGAGGACTCCCAAAAGATAATAATATTTTCCTTTGATCTCACTGCAGAGGAACCCTTGAAGATGAAGTGCTCCATATTGTCCTTTGATCTCATTGCAGAGGAACCCTTGAAGATGAAGTGCTCCTCTATCTTAGTGTCATGAGGATCAGGTTGGAAAATCATCTTCCTAGAATATGGTAGCCAGTTTCAATGCAAAGACAATGAGAACCAACCTAAAACTGCCTGAAGGGGATACAAAGATTATGCATCCGATGCCGACATACGTGTAAAGGAGTCAAACGATAAAGTTACCTCTCAACTGAAAAAGTGCTTTACATAGAAGGCCATCTTGGAGTTTGCATATTTGATGCCAGCAAGGCATCCACATTTCTTCCCACAAATTTTCTCTTTCCTTGGGATTGCTGCAACATAATTATACAAGATTGTACACAAATAGTTGTAGAATTGTAATTCTATTGCTAATCATGCTTTCGTTTGTGATATATCTTACATACTTTAAGGGGATTAGTTTCCTTCCATATATCTGACATTTTGCTGCATCTGCTCCAACAAACCATATTTTGCTCAATAACCACATTCAATGTACTGTTCTATCTAGATTTTCCTTGCCGAGGCATTCAGTAAACTACTATAATAAGGATTCCAAGCTCTAATCAATCTCCTGAATTTGTCTGTAAGCTGTTGAAAGGCCTCTAGCGTTCCATTCTAAAATTCTATTAATCCATAGCATTGAAGATGTAAAATGGAATAGCTAACTCTGGGGGGCTATGATTATCCCTGATTACTGTGCCATGGTTTGCTTCTTGGACGACAGACGAGTTTCCTACTAGGTCCATATCCATACTCTTTACCCACTGACAATTTATGCATTGTGCAAGATTTTTTATCTTCCCTCTCTGCACCTTGTATGCCCATTGTGAAAAATATGTCTTCTACAACCCTATCTGAATCTGTGGTTTTTCCAGTTGTAGGTCACAATGATTCAACTGACTACCCATGTTTCTTGTCTTATAAGACAATTTGATTATAATAAATCTCTTAATGGCCTCAAAATTCAACTAGTAGATTCTCTTTTTACAGGGACTACATTCCACCCCATTTCATTGATCAACTTGGAGGGACTTATTGAAAGCCTAACTGACTACTGTTATCATCTCGTGTTTGAGCCCCTTGACATTTATATTCACTCCATGTTCATGGATCAAACTTTTGCTACTACACCAAGTGATATACAGATCTTTGCTTCAAAGAAAGTAGGCAAATGACTTATCATTTTAACGAGCCTTGTTTATGTTTAAATCTTCATATTACTCAATCTATTGACAACTTTACATCTATGATTCAGAATCTTTGTAACTTATAAAGTGTTCAAATAATGATATACATCTAGTACGTAATTAAACTGCAAGTGGGAGAACTGCATTTACTGTGTGAAAATATATGTGCTAGAGAAGAGAATCCGGTTTAACAAAAAGAACAACTTCTACATTCAAAACGCCTCAACCACAACAACGCAGGTACACTTCAACAAAGCTGAGGGGCGGCATTTATTTCCAGAAGTACACTTCCCACCTCTATTTTGAATTCAACATTTTGAATATGTTTTTTTTCCAGAGGACAATGCAATAATTTAGTGCACAAGCATCATCCCTGCACATTTACCTGTTTTGAGTAATTGTTGTATAAAAAGTATCTGCATGACAAGATTCCCACTTTTCCTTTAAACCTTCAAAAATTGATTCCTTCCTTGATTTGAAAACATGGTGAACGTCCATACTACCACCTTGAAATTAGCATCAACAATGCCACCGGTGACCTTATAACACTTCCTTGCAAAATATATTTTTTCTATGTTACACTAAAGAAAATAGCCTAAGGCCACTGTTCTGAAGTACAAGATTTGAAGTAGAAGTACAACTTCGTGTGCCACTTTCATTTTCAATATTTACTCCACAAAGCAGTTGGAAAGTATTAAGAACTCTGCAACATTCTCAATTCAGGTCATTTGTATATCAAATACAAAACCCAATATACAGATTAAGAATCACTTTTCTCATTCACATCACGGAATAAGTGGGGGGGTCCATCTAGCTAATTCTCTAGAAAATATGTATCGGAAGCTGAAATTGTAAGGCAACCATTCAGTGCTTTTATGAGGCTTGTTTTGTGAAAATTTTCTTATAGCATTTCTTTGTGCTTCAGGTAGAGACTGGCATGCCACATCCACAAGCTTGGATAAACTCAGAGATGATTCACGAGAAAAGCCTTCCAAAACTCTTGGAAGCAGAATTTTGTTTTCCTTCCTAATACTGATGCTTGCTTGAAGGTACTCTTCTTTTGCAAATTCAAGCTCTTGGTAGACATTCTTTGTTGTGTAAACACGTACCTGCAGGAGCCACCGATATCAAATAAATGATCACGGACACAAAATCCTCGCAAAACAAAAAGACTAGCACACTAATATCCTCATGACTGTAAAAAAGGAAAAACTTTAAAATAGCAAGACTGCCTTTCTCTGTAGAATAAAGGCTAAAGTGATTTGTAAAGTACATAGAAACCTAAAGCCTCTTAACAATTTATATATTCCATGTGATATTTCATGGCCTTCTGAAGACTCAGAGCTCCATGACATCAGCAGCAATGGGGCTATAATAACTCATGACAATAAAACATTTTAAGCTTTTCATTCAAAGTTTCTCACCATTTCTTCACAGACTCAAAAATTTGAAATAATGTATGCAACGACAGCATTGGCATGATAATCTTGTCAAAGAGATAAAAAATTATGGACGCAGTAAAGTTCACAAAAAGTTCCTCAAATGTTAGATCAACCACATCTATTCTGGAATTGAATAAGAATCAACTATTCTGAAAAGTATAGTTCAAACTTCAAATAAGCGGTGGGCCTACATGAATATTTAAACACATAATGCAATAAAAACCAATATCTCAAGTAGACAACTCCAACTTATAGTTTCCATTACCCTGACAAAGCCTTTGTAGTTCAAACAAATGGTCATCATGTCCTACTCAAACCATACATTATGCAAGAAAATAAATTTCACAAGGAGATGATACCAATTTCAAGTTTCAACAACCCTTACAAAGTCCCTGCAGGGCTCCAACACAACCAATTCCAAAATCTGATATCACTGCAATATAGCAAGTCAAGAAGATAGGTTTGATTTGACTGGCAACACATCTATAAGATTTGAGCATGTTAACATACTTATTTTTTCAGTAGGCAACAAAACTTGTCAGCGTGAAACCTTGCTGAAGCTATTGCAAGTATCTGAAATAGTTGGTGCCTCAAGTAAAACCTGCTAGAGATTCCCTCTCAAGTATTCTTGTGTTACAACAGAATCTCAGCAATATCTTAATAAATCCAAATATTTCCAAGGGGGAACCAGGCTTCTACTCTGCCAGATAGCTCTTGGTTTTCAGGTACTTCCCTTATGCCTTCAATCTTTTGGTATTCAGGTACTTCCTTTGTGCCTTCGAATCCAAGAAATTTGCATTCAATCAGAAGCAGTTTAACCTCATACTCCAGGAGGAAGCATGGTAGCATGATTACCAAGCAAACTATATAGTTTTCACTGAAATTTTACATTTTCTTCTCTTATCTAACTATTAGCTAAGGGTTTGGCTTTCTTCAGAGCAACAATCTGCAAAAGTCCTAGAAACAAGCTATGTAATTTCAACGCAAATGTGCACTTATATTTCTGGGATCAAGGAAATAAAGACTCAGCTTCTTATTACTTGAGACTACAAAAAGACCAGAGCCAATTTGCTTCCATGATAAACATGTTTATTAATTCTATAAATGAAGATTGGGATTGATAATTTTAGAGCCCAATTTACTCAAAATCAAACTAAAAATCTTGGCATAACAATATTTGAAATGGTTTGCAAAACGCAATTTTTCAATCAATTCATTCAGCTCTTTCAAAAAAGACAACTCAAGAAGAGTCAATTTTAATAAAGTAAAAGGAATGTGTTTTTGGTTCCCCACGTCTCCGTCTCAGTCGTTCTAGACATCCCATCCCACAAGTAAATATATAAAACAAAGAAAAAGGGAAAATGAAAAATCAGTTATTGCACTATTAGATAAAGAGTTTACAAAATATACAAAAATTCCTAGGATATAGTGAAATTGTGTATCAAAATGCAAATATGGCATATGAATAATAAAATCAATTCTAAGAATGACCATTTATTGGGTTTCCTGATTTTACCGCTGGATCAGAGGAACTCCTGGAGCAAAGTGCAAAACACACAAGAAGTATGATGAATTCACACCTAGTGCTGTATTACTTGGTTCTGTTACTCTGGGAACCCTATTGAAACTGAATACATGGCTTATTATTGTGAAGCCTATTGGTTGTTGAAGCTCTTTGAGCACGTTCTTATTAACTCAGATGCAAGAATTGTATAGAATTGACCTTGAATGAGAGACAATCACACTAGTATTATCTCTTGACAAGAATAGGGTGATAGTCTCACCTTAATCAACTGTAAACCTTGCTTGGAATTAATATCTTTTCAAATATGGGTTCTTGGTCTAAGTAAATTTGGTATCTATGCATCAGACAATAATGCATATGTCAATCAATCCTTTGATACATGTGCAGCCAAAATCCTGGTATGTAAGTGACATTTAGACAACATGTCTATGACAATTTGACAATAAATGTACGCAATAGATATGATTGGACAAAAGTGGAACAGTGGTATGATGAAGGAAGAATGCCAGTAAGAGAATTAGCAGAAGTGGATGTTGAAAAATGATAGTATTATCATAAAAAATGGATTGCAAAAAGCCACTGGCAGCAATGATATGATTTAGAATGCAATCCTGTGACATATGGCAGAAAATGGAACAACAACACATATACCTTATCAGTTATATATGGCATTAATTCTAATGGCTTCTCAGCATATTCAATTTTTTTTTGTCCTGCATTATGTATAATATCATTACAGTACAGTAGCAGTATGTTGTAGTCTCAGTAAATTGGTGACAATTTATATAGAGCTTTGTTCACAAACGAATTTGTGAATAAGACAGATTTAACCTTTGGATAGATTATATACTATGAATAAGCTACAAAGATCTGCTAGTAAAATAAATTGCAGGGGTGTAGCACACTTGAAGCTTTCATGCTTGAAGAACTCCGAGAAGAAGAACATGACCCTTTGGATCAGTTCTTTATAATAACCCTTATCAGCATGAAAGAGGTACCATGAAGAAAGTGCATGAAAAATTCTATGTCTTGACAAGAAGAAATCCTTGACTTTGACATCTTGATTGCATTGAGCCAAGATCTCATGAAGAATGGTTTTATAGATATGGATGCTCAAAGAAAGTCACCTCATGGATTGATAATTTGATGCATAGCAAGGCTTCGGAGGGAGCTATAAAATCCATCATGACTTTTCTTGCCCAATATCTTTTTTATGACAACCGAGTATGATGGCTCATATCCGTGTTACATTAGAGGCTGCAAAGAAAGTAGAAGTTAAAGATCTAAAGACCTAGCCCTAGCCCTGATGCACTTAAAGATATGATGAGATGGAGAAGTTGTTGATCCTTGGCGCTCTTGATAAACACCTATCATATGTCTCTGTGTGGATCTATACATAGGGGACAATTGCTTGTTGAGATATCTCTATGATGCTATTACTTATGGTCAGAAATTCACTGTCGGGATATAAGATTCCATGGATATTCTAATACTAGCTCAGTTGGCAGTATGATGAATGCACACCTAGTGTTATATTACTTGGTTCTGTTACTTCGGGAGCACTATTGAATCTGAATACATGGCTTATTATTATGAAGCCTATTGGTTGATGAAGCTCTTTGAGCACGTGCTGGTGTAGTAGAGGTTTTGTTACCATCATCATCAAACTGCTATACATCCACATGAACAGTATCATCCGAAAGTTGGGCATCACTACATTCTGGAAGGAGAAGCATTGCTAGGTTGTAAACCTCAAGATTAAGTACCAACAATGATGACCTCTTCTAGTAAGGGAAGGATGGAAGAAACATCCAAAGGATAGGATGTACTAGTTGATGAAGTAATCCCTTTAGTCCTGAATCCCCATAGACTATTAAATAACTACAAAGGATGAACTCAGAGGAGTTTGAAATTTGTATAGGTGGACCAACCCAAGATGGAAATGTGGAAAGGTTCACTACAACCAGCTGCAAGTCATTAACGTGAAACCCAACAAGAGAAGAAGAGGTATGTTCCATGGATACATGTTGAGATTCATCACCAGAAAGGAGCTATAAAAGAGATCCTAGCAGTCACCATGAAAAGGCTCATCAAAGATAGCATCAGGATGCTTAGTCACTTGGTGAGAGGGGGGGTCATAGAGATGATACCCCTGAAATGTTACATAGTAGCAAACCAAATTCCTATGAGGATTCTAATAGACAGGTGATATATGTCATGTCTTTCATGATACAAGTGTGTCGATCCAAAGAACCTAAAATGTGAGATAGAGGACTTCCACCCATGCAACTAATATGTTTATGACCTTAATTTTGCATCAAGGAATAATTTGGGCTGGTCATGGAGACAGTATTATCTACAAAATATTTAATGTTGTAGATCGTCACACCATTTTAACTACCATGGGGAGAGCACTGTTATTTCCAAAGTAGTGAGCCTTGAATGTAGTGAGCTATGAAATTACCAGTTAGAGATTTGATGTCTCAAACAATTATAGGAACATATGATTTTAATTTTTGGTTTAATATGGTTGTTGGTAATCCAAATATTTTAATGAGATATTGAACTTAGGTGTTGGTCAAAAATCCTATTTCACTGATCTCAAATACTAGGTTGTCAATTGGGTCTACTATGGAGGAGGTCAAGGAATATATCAGTGCTATCCCAAGGATACGATCACACACTGAAATTTGGATGGAAAATTACATTCAACAGTTTGATTATCATTTCAGGAAGAGGCTTGGATAAGGGTACACAGAATCTCGGTGTAATTGCTGATATTACAATGCATACTAGAGCAGAGAACTTAGGAAAAGTTTTTGTGATGCCACAGTGACATTCCCTCACTGTCTTGGTACTATATCACAGTAAGGATCTCGGTGTAATTCGGTGCCACCGTGGTTAATTGATATCACAGTTTGGTGACTATCTCAGTCATGATGATTCTAGAGTCTTGGGCCTTGGCACCATGATGCCATAGATCTCGGTTCTATCCAATTCATGGTGTTTCTGCAATCTCAGCGTTATCCCAAGGATGATATCTCAATGCTATCTCAGTGCTATCCCAAGGATAAGATCTCAATGTTATATCAGTGTTATCCAAGGATAAGATCTCAGTGCTATCTGAATGTTATCCAAAACGATGTCTCAAACAATTATAGGAACCCATGATTTCACTTTTTGGTTTAATATGGTTATGGGTAATCCAAATATTTTAATGAGATGTTGAACTTATGTGTTGGTCAAAAATCCTATTTTTCTGATCTCAAATACTATGTTGTCAATTGGATCTATTGTGGAGGAGGTCAAGGAAGATGAGATTGTTCATCATTAACGGCAAGATGTGGAAATGTCGGTTCTAGATCAGATACCTATGGGTATTTTGGAAAGGGTTGAAGTTAGTGGTTATGATAGATTGTTATCATTGATTAGTGATAAGGGGTTTTATAGGTCTTATCTAGTGGCTTTATAATGGACCAAGATCATCCTAGGAAATGGCCATTATGTGAGACCATTAACATTCATAGAGCTTAAGGAGGCAAGAAGATTTCATCCCTAATAATAGGAATTTTTTTTTCTAATACTGATAGAATGAATTCCAAGGAATTATTGTTTCTAGAAGAATCTATAAACATTGAGTATGGCTTCATTTTGACCTCATATTGTGAAGTAGGTCATGGAAGATGATATTGTTCATCATCAGCAGCAAGATGTGGAAATGTCAGTTGTAGATCAGATACCTAAGGGGATTTTGGAAAGGGGTGAAGTTAGTGGTTATGATAGATTGTTATCATTGAGGAGTGATAAGGGGTTTTACAAGTGTTATATATTGGCTTTATAATGGACCACAGTCATCTTAGGAAATGCCCATTATGTGAGACCATTAACATTCACAAAGCTCTAAGAAGGCAAGAAGTTTTCCTGGTATGCAGTGTAAATATTGTTTTACAAAAATTACCTACCACCTCCATATATGCTCAGCCAATATTGGAAAATTTTCATAAAATTCCTCAAATTGAAGGTGTTAATTTAACTCCCACAATGAATTTGTATACAATGTCATTTAACTCCACCAAACTGCAAGTCGCTGTCATTTGAAATACAATGCCTTTTAACTCTTCTCAATTTTCTTGCATTATCCCACTTGCCATCTGCAACATGAATGCTTAATAGAAGTTCATAAAATTCAGAATCTCCAGGCTCTAAGTTGCAAAGGTGTTCCACTTTAACTCACCTACATAAAAAATTCAATGAATTCAGGATGCATCAAACAAGGAGCTACACAGCAGGATCAGGTTATAATGTCATATTTCTTATTAAAGTCTTGAGTCTATCTGAAATAATATGCGTGACCAAGATGATTAACTATGCAAAAATAATATTTTTGGCACAACACTTCTAAATTTTGTTGTATCAATTTTTTCCATCTCTGTTCATCGAGTCTTGGATGACTGTGAGTACACAAAAGTAAAAGAGATTAAATTGGTAAAAGAGAGAAATATTTACATCCTTATACTCGTTACAATAGATATAAATTCAACATCAAGTCTAAGAAACTTCTAAATCCATGTTCATTTTAATGTGGTATTAGCACCAACTACAGTCAATACTCTAAATTAAATTAATTCTTTGTTAGAAAGGAAAGAGGGAAGTGTTGTTAAGATTCTGAAATAAATTAAGAGAACAATAAAAATGTATCTAAAAAGGTGGCATATCCTTCAAAAACAAAATTAGTTATCTAGGTTGAAGCGCAAACACCTAGCTATATAACTCCATAAAGGAGGTCATTGAAGATTCTGAAATACATTAAAAGAAAAATTAAAATTAACTGAAAAGTAGACATATCCTTCAAATACAAAATTAGCTAATCTAGGTTGAAGCACAAACACCTAACTATATAACAACACAAAGGAGACCGTTGAAGTATGTCAAGTGGACGGATGGAATATTGGGAGAGAAAGATCATATTAATGAAACATATCAAAGGTTTATGTTGAGCTTAAAAGATTTAAATATCTGAAGGGTATGGATAGCCTAAAATAATATTCATATCATCAACTCTTTGGAGAGTTAAATTCACATAGAAATCGGTCATATTTTTTATGGTTTCTTAAAAAGTAGCCAAATGGTGTTATAGCAAGCGGATATGTTGATGAAAGATAAATAATCAACTAGAAGAGCTTGAATGTTTGTTATTTAATTGTAACTGGCCTCCAAGTTCAAAATGGGTAAGAACCAGAATTTTTTCATGCTATATTTATTCTTTGCGCCAACGGAAGAAAGGTGCTTGATAGTCTAGGGTGGGGGAGATCCCCATGTGTGGTTGTGTCAATAATAATAAAAAATGAAAAAAAAAAAGATTCGGCGTCTTATTTATTTAAAGACTTCACCATAAAATAAAATTGAAATGACATCATATTTATTTCAATTTCTATATTTAAATTTTATGAAACTATAAACTAACGTAAATCCATCTTATCCTTGGATTTATTAAACATCGGTAGGGATAAAAAGGGCAAGGTGAAAACATCAAACATTTTTTCTTGCACTAATGGATATTGTTTTAACTTAAATAAGGGGATTGTAGTTGTACATATACAACTTGTTACAACAAAAAAATGGGAGAATTATATCAGCAATACTCATATCCGTCCATCTCCATCTCAAGATGGGCAGGACGGTGAATTTGTTTTTCACAAAATCCATGCTCTAAGTTCTAACATAGCTACTTGGAAACTATTTTACAAACTAATTAGATAACAAGATACATAGATAGATCAAACCTAAATTTTCGATAGGCCTCAAAGGAAGTATCCAAACTTGGTGAGCAAGGATTGTAATCCCAATGCTTTGTTCCATTTAGATTCTTGTTCTTGCATTTATTTCCCATATTTCCTCCCTCTCATGATTGGTATAGAGCTTAATGTTTATTTAACTACACTTTCATAAGTGATAGTTCTAATGTCTTCCTTTGTTACCCCTAGGCTAAGGGAAAAGCTTCCCTCACTATCTCTAATCAGTGTTCCTCCCATGGATTATAAATTTGTTGTTTCACCATTTTTCCCCTGTATTTCTTCTCCATTTTTGCATTTTTTACCTTTTTTTATTTTTTTCACTTATCTTCTTCCTATCAATATTCTAAGGACTTCTCGTGGCTCATTTCCCACTCCTCGCTCATATCTTTATATACCAATACATTATAAAAATATTTATATTTCATATGAGGAATATACATATTTCAGTCCTCGAGGGATTGCTTGGAAAACAAGGTTCATAGCCATTACAAGAAATACTCATTATGAGTTCATCACTTCATCACATGTAGGATTTCTACCTACCACTTGTGCTAAACCTAATTGGCTTTATATTCCTTATATTCCATATAAGGAATATACTTATAAGGAATATGTTGTTTTTGGTTCTTGATGGATTGCTTAACAAGGCTTCAGTCACTACAAGAAATTATCATTATGAAATTTGCTAGCCCTTTACAAAGCCTTTATTATTTAGTGAAAGATTCGCCAAGATCTTACAAGATTTTATAATTCAGTGAAAAATTCGCCATGATTTTACAAGATAATATAATTTCGTGAGAGATTCGCCAAAAAAAATATATATACATATTATATTATTGATAAAATCGCCTTCCATTTTTCCTATGTATCATGGGGATTCGCCCATTTATTATACTTATAAATTTAGGGGGGTTCTTAAAATTTTCCCTGCCTTTAAATCATTATCTAAAGAATACTTTTCAACATAGCTTTCATTCATGATAGAATTATGCTTATAAATAATGGATGCACTAACAATTGGCCTAGAAATCATATCAAAAACCTTGTTATAGATAGATTTCTTATACCTTATCGCCAAGTGGAATTGTTGTAAGAAAACTATCCATCTGAAGTGCCTCGCTTGTTGTAGCTTTCTTTGTGATTGCAAGTATTGCAACGATTGATAATCAATGTGAATGATGGTTTCCTTACCCATCAAGTAATGTTTCCACTTTTTCACACTTTTCACTAATGCATACAATTATTTTTCATATGTAGGATAGTTAATCACTACACCATTAAAAGTTTTAGAATGAAAACATATGGACTTACCATGTTACATCAAGGTTGTACCCATGGCATAGTCACTTGCATCAGTTTTTATCTCAAATGAGTGTCTCAAGTCATGAAGTGTAGTTATGTGTATTGAACTAATTCTCTCTTTCAATGCATCAAAATTTTTTTGTTGTTTTACTCCCCACTGAAAAACTTGCTTCACACATTTAGATGCATGTAATGGAGCTGCAATGGAAGAAAAGTTAGAAATGAAATTTCTCCAATATTGGGATGCCCCCAAGAAACTTATAACCTATATCATTGTCTTAGGTTTTTTCCAATTCAAAATGACTTTGACCTTTGAGGGATCTCTCTTCAACTCACCCCTTCCAATAATATGACCCAAGTAGACTTTTCTCCCTCTTTCTTGATGGAAACATTCTTTTTCCCTTTTCCTTTGAATATTCCCTTTCCTTTGTCTCCACGCTTGAATGGATTTTACTACTCTCTTGTGGAACATTTTTCCCTCTTGCTTCTAGATGTGTTGTTTGTACACAAATTTCATCTAGATTTGTAGGGTTAAACATGAGAATTGTGTGTCTCAAGTAGCCATGTAAACCTCGAATGTATTTGAGTAAAGTTTCTTGAGAGGATAAATCTACACCCAAAATCAATGCTCTCCTTCTAAAGTCTTGGGTATAACTTTGCACACTTTGACCCTTTAATTGCCTAATTTTTTTCCAATCCATTATAGCTTTATGCATGTATGCTAAAGGATAAAATTGTCTTCTTAATGCAGCGACAGAATCATTCCAAGAAGTTATGATATTACCTCTTTTATTGAGATCCTCTTGAGTTTTGGCTTCCCACCAAATGAGTGATACACTTTCCAACCTTAAAGAACCAAGCTAAATCTTGGTCTCATCATCTTTGATCCTTTATATCCATCAATAGAATTCAAGCAGACAAACCCAATTATCTACTTTCTCAACATTTGCCTCCTCGTTATACATATGCAATTTAAACTTTATGTCAAGTTTTAAAAATAGAGTTTTACCATGTCCCTTTGGAGAATGTGGAGGTGTTTGTGAAGGGGTTGATGTAGAAGATGCTAATGGTGAAGATGAAGGTGAGGAGAAAGGTGGAGGTAGAGGTGGTTTATCACCATTCCCTTTTGGAGGCTTTTCTTCATTTCCTCCATTTCCCTTTGGAGGATTTGAGCTTTCATCATAAAACCTTGAGTTCCTTTCCTCATAAATAACTTTCACCATTTCAGTCATTTAAAAGAATTATTTTTTGAAATCCTTCTCATCCTCATCCATATTTTTAGGCTATCCTTCATGTGCCATGACTAGTGAGGCCTTTGATGACACTTGAGGTGAAACTTGTGGTGAAGATTGTGGCAAATGTGCTCTCCTTGAACTAGCTTGAGGAATTGTTCCCACAAGCTTTCCTTCTCCTCTTTTGAGATTCAACCTTGTAAGCATAAAAAAACAATTACAACTGAATTAAACCTTCAACACAACCGAAGAATCTAAGCTCTAAGACCAAACCGATCAGTATTTGAAAACTTGAAGGTTTGATGAAATTTTCAAGTTAAATTTTATGTCTTTTATGCAATTAGGAAAGTTGCAATAACACATAAATTAAGTGTTTAAACTTAGTTTTGTAGCATAAAAACAGAGACAATAATACCATAAATAGAAACACAAGACAACAAAATGATGGAGTTCACCCCTCGTGGGCTACATCTCTTGGTCCATCTTCCAATGTTGGGCTTCTTTCATTATGTGGATTTTCAATGCTCAGAATGAAAAAATAATGTCTGTAATGGCTCCATAATAGTAAAAAACCCTTAGTTGGGCTCTTTCTGCACTCAATTTGGTCAAAAAATGAAGAAATTATGCTCTAGTGAAGATTTTTTTCTAACTCATCTACAAACAACACACACTTGCAAACCATCCTTTAAATTCTGCCATTTTCTGCACCGCGGAGAGACAAAGTCACCCCGCGCTAGCAAGATTTGTGTCGTATTGGGTGAAAAATTTCGCCTATTTTAATTTTCCAATATCCCCCATGAATGGATAATAGGAGGTCACGTGGTGCAACTCTCGTTGTTGGATTCATGGTTAGTTTACATTATGCGCCAAACTTTGTTTGAACCATGGTTCATTCCCGCATGTGGGTTGGGTTATATGTTACCACTGATGGTTTGTAGAACTCCACCCAAAATGAATTTTAAGTTGTGGTAAGGTTATGGTGTATCGATGGTTACATTCAAAATTCACGCCAAAAACAAACTCCAACCTCACTGTTACTATGGTTTGCACTGTGGTAGGGTCTCGTGGAATCGAGGTATATCAACCCAAAACTGAACTATGGTTTCAACGTTTATACCGTGGGTTGGGTCGGGGTTAACCCTACACCCTCGATGCCCACGCTCTGTGGTCTCATGGGTATTGGTGACCAGGGGCTATGGGTTAACCCCGACCGCATCCCCCAACCATCTGATCAATAAATTTTATATATGCAATCACCACTATGGTTATTAAGTAACACCGTAGGCGGAGTAGTAAGAATCTATGTTGCCCCACAACAGGTCTTGTGTTTGACCTACTCAGAGGTTTGTTTGGATGATAATTATTTTTTTATTAAATAGTTGGGAGGCCATGTGGTAGCCATCCATTGGCCCACATGGCTCTCCACCATTGGACCACCAAACAATAAACACAACCAATCGAATCACACCGAATTCCAACCAATCGGAATGAGGAAACTTGGAAAGATATCATTGGAAAAAGAAAACATAGTCAACTACCCAGTCACCTTTCCTAGTCAACGTAAAGACTACCCAACTAGTGTACCTGAACAACGTGAAATTTTTTTTAGTTATTTATGAAAACGGTTAGAACGCGATATCAGGAGCTTACAATATCGATTTTGAGTGATTCAAGTTGTGTTGGATTTAGGGCGACGATATCCATGTTTTGGAACTAGTTTCAATCACTTTTGAACACTTTTAATTTTCATCACTTTAATTATCCACTGGATTAGTGACCGACCACAAATCAAGATTTCTCCACTCCGTATGTCAGATGTTGAAAACTTAGTTTCCTAATAAATATATCGTTGTTCGGAATGAGTACTTGAATAGGGAGTTGAAACTTATGGCCCATATGGATAACAAGTGGTATGAACAGATAATCATTGGTTAGTGGGGAAGAACATGTATTAGCGAGAATGAGTACTTTAACTGGTATTAGCAAGGGTGATGGTTTTTTCTATTCGATATGGTCTTCGCTATTCGTTGGAATAATAAATATGTGGGGGATCAGAAAGACCAACTATAAAGAGACATCGATCGCTCAATATCAATGCATCCAATTGAAAAGGTTGCTGGTAAAGGACAATTCAGATTGAGAGTGAGCAGAGATAGCAGGAAGACAATAATTTTGATAATAGTCCCAAATTTTGTACCACCATCTAACCTAGAGGATTTACCAGGGATTAGAGGTAAAGGCAATATGTTGACCGACATATAAACATACAACAGTCACAAGCACTGGGAGCTTCATAATTGCATATGGAACAATATCTGGATCTTTTTCTTCATCTGCATCATATATATTGGCACATATATTGCATTGTGAATTACAATTAGAAGTGAGGCAAGTTAAGAGAGATGAGAGGGTTGTTAGCGAGTTAGGCGATGCAAGGAAAGTTGTGGATCAACCAATAAAGAAAGAGTGTAAGAGGGGCTGGTATGAATTATTTCTTGAGGGAATGGCATGGTTGGCAGCAGGTCTTATTTCTTAGAATAGATAAAGGGAGGGAGGCTGAATGGAAAGAAATAGGGACTTAGGGCCCATCGTTGCTTTCCAAATTCCCATCCAATAATCATAAGTATGTCACTCTTCTTTCCAAGTTTATCTTACCGTAATCTATATAGGAAGCACCGCTCTTCATTCTCGACCATTAGTAAGAATACCATTCCCTTCCTAAACCATTCGATCACCATGTGGATCCAAAGCGTAGTCGAAAAATCTGTTGACCTGGAAGCAACAAGAGTATAAGTAAAGGAAACAGATTTATCATCACTATCAAAGGTGGAAACATCTAAGCCAAAAAATTCCACCTGCACCTATTCGAACGAGGGCAAGGAAGGGAATTTATGCGCCCCACCTTTCTTCAATATAGGTGGTATCAATGGAATAAAATATATCTATTCTAAATATCTACCTCCAACCTTGAATTTTGTGTTTTTTTTTCTTTTTTCTTTCTGAGGTATGAGTTCTTGTATAGGTATTAGTCTTAATTCCCCTGTTTTTCCAGTCTAGAATTTCAAACTCATCTCCATAAGTGAAGCCAACAGAAATGAAGGGACACTAAGTCTGTTCTCGTATAGTATGGCCACCATTTCAAACGATTGCAGTGTCATAACTCAAAATATTATTGTGCCCCATTTATGAAAGGTTTACTAGAAAATGGGAGGAATGGATGTTGAGAGAGGGCTCATGGCACCAACTTCAAGCATGCCATTCCTTCCAATTGTTATAGTATTGATTTTTTTTGTAAATTAGGAAGATCTATTCACATTCAACATATAAACTTAGATTACATCGTAGGCCTGGAGAGGTGAGATCGTAGACAAGCGTTTGGAAGCATAATATTTTTCTATGTGATGCACACAGGTCTCACCCTCTGGGAAATGGAATACATGGGAAGGAACAAAGGGGAGAGTGCTAAAGTCAAAAAGCATAGGGTGATCATACATTGAAGAGCTTGAAAAAAAGGCATTGAAGCCTCATACTGAGAGTCAAAAAGGGATACAAAACCCGAGAAACAATGGATTAGAGGCCAGGGGAGCGCTACGACTCAGCGTTGTCAGTCAGGAGGTCATCCACATTGATGGGCCTATCCGGAGTGCCTTCATCGGAGTAGAAAATTTTGCATCGGCTGGAAAAGGGACGTGTGTCTGGGTCATCCTGCCTAGAGGACCGCGGAGCCGTGGGGGCAGCTTCTTCAACCTTGGGACGTTGGTGGTGGAGGTGCGTAGTGGACTAGCTCCTCAAAAGGGCATAATGGGGGAAGCTCCTGTCAATGAAATGCATGTGTTGAACTTTGCTTACATACTTGACAAATTTCTCTGTTAATGAGTCAATTTTGCACTACAGAGCTCTATTGTGGTCGATCAGGTCCTGGAGGGAAATAGCAAGGAGATTTTTAGTGTGCTAGTGTAAATCAATGGCTCTGATGTACAGGTTTTCTCGGGATCTGGTGAGACTGGGATCCGGGATCCAACGAAGCGTAGCATCCACATCCTCCGACGGTATTTCTCTGCGTATAATGTGCGCTCTTTTTTCCAAATCTGCGATGTGCCTCTGTGTATCCTGGCTAGTGGTGGCGATAAAAGCTGCGACGAAGTTCCTAGCGACGGTTCCATGAGCATTGCGACCACGGCGGGCGGGGGGGGGAGGATGGTCTCTGTGAGGGGCCATGGAGCCAGGGAAAGGAAAAATGGGGTATAGGGATAGGAAGGGATGTAAGGGAGAACTGCGAATAAAGTGCCTCTGGGGGGACCGAGTGGGGGCAAGCACAGTAGCAGGAGAAAACCAAAATGTGGAATAGTCTATGGAAGTGGGGTTGATATAGTATGACAGGAGGGGATACAAACAAGGGAAGCCACTGGGGGCATGCCAAAAGTGTTGGCTTCGTCATGCGTGAATTTAATGAGGCCAGAGGCCACGTACTGCTGAGGGTAGACAAAATTAGTGCTGAAGGTGGGGTGATTCGTGGGGAGGGTGGTGAGTGGGAGGGTCACGATTATTAATTAGATTAAGAGTAGTGCTCAAGGCCAACCTGCTGGGAATCGAGGAGGCTAATGCGAATGCAATCATTTTTTACAGATGGCTTGTCGATGGCATCCCAGGCTGCAGACGTGATCCTGTTGATGTCGCTGACACCCAAATTAGCCAGGAAGTCCACAAGCTTTTTGGCTTTGCGTCTAACCTCTGAGAAGGAGATGCCCCTGGCATTATCGATGTTGAGCTTGATTTTATGCAAGGTTTTGTTTATGCGCCAGTAGTCAGAGACTTGATGGAAGTTGTGTCCCTGTTGGATTTTCCTGTAGTCATGGGTGGCCGCTGTGGAGTCCCCTTCCAACAGGAGGGGACATAAGTTGTGATATATGTTAATGTCGAGCCTGTACACTAAGGCGTGAAGTTCAACTACGTTGTTGGTGGTGTGGCCCAAGTTCCCGTAATAGATCCAGAGAATTTTGCCTACATGGTTGCGAAAAAATCCTCCAAAGCCCGCATTGTCAGGATTTTCTTTAGAAGCACCGTTGTAGTTTATCTTTATCATGTTGGGGTCAAGAGGCTGCCAAATGGGTTCTGGCACAGAGATGAGAGCAGTAGAGGGGAAAGCATGAGGGATGGTGGGGGAGAGGTCAAGAAGGGAGAGGATGCAGTAGTCCTCCCTCATGGGGGGGGAGGAGGGATCAGGGAGCTTGGGAGACAGATTCTCTCAAAGTATGCATGATGGAGTGGAGGATTTGTTCTTCTCTTTTTTCCAAGTTCTTGAAGATGCAAGAGTTCCTTTCTTTCCAAAGGGCCCAACAAATGATGCCAGGAAGAAGGTTCAAGGCCAAGTTGATGAGGGGTTGGGAGGAGAAGGAGGTTTTCCAGAGGTTGAGGGAGAGGAGGATGGAGGAGGGGTCATGATCAGAAGCTCTGAAGATAAGAAATAGCCAGTTCCAGATGTTGGAGGAGAATTGGCATTCGTTTAGCAAATGGTTGGAATTTTCAGAGTTGGATTTGCAGAGAGTGAAAACGATGATCCGATGCAACCTTTTTTTTGGAGATTTTCCTATGTCAAATATTTTTTATGCATGACCAGCCAAAGAAAGAGAGCAATTTTTAGCCAATGGTTACGATTCCAGAGCCTGCTCCATTTACTATCTAGGGGGATGGGATTGGGTTCAGATATGTGACCATAGGCCTCTTTAATATTGAAGTGTCCTGTTGCATTTAGACCCCATCTTCACTTATCCGGCTCCATGTCCTTTTGGATCTGTCTTTTTTGAAGCTCTCCAGAGAGGATGGCACAAAGCTGAGGGTGATTATGTTGAACCAACACAGAGGGTTCAAGCCACACCCTCAAATCTGTGTTTTCCTCATTGTTACAAATGTCTTTAACAATTTTTTTTTTGAGTTTGTCCATATGGATTTTGATGGGAAGGAAAATTTTTGTATTGAGCCTGGGGCGTTGCTCCCAGGCATCATCCCAAAACAAAGCATTCTCATCGTTGCACACTTCCAAGAAGTAGTGATTCTGTATGAGAGCTTTGTTTTCCCAAGCTTGGTTCCAGATCGGGGATCCTTTAAGGGTGCCCGAGATTCTAATAAGTGAGTTTGAGTGATGAGTGGGAGCATGCTTAGCTTTCCAAAGTTGTGCCTAGGAGGTGGTGGGATTGTTGATCCAGTACCACCAGGTTTTCGCCCCTAGGACTTTGCCAAGAAGATCAAGATCTCTGAGGCTGAGACCCCCCGCTTTTTTTGGCTTGCATATTTTGTTCCATGAAACCAACGCCCATTTACCTTTGTTTTCCTTTCCTTTCCAGAGGAAGTCCCTTTGGATTATTTGATTTGGTTAGAGATGGATTTAGGGGCTGCAATGGCTGAGTATTGATACTGAGGGATAGCTTGGAGAACTGAGCAAATGAGGACTAGTCTACCCGGGAGGTTTAGGGATCGAAAGATCCAATTGGAGATATTTTTTTGCAACATAGTGAGCAGGGATTCCCATATTCCCTTGGCCAAGGGTTTATCAGTGAGAGGAACACCCAAATATTTATAGGGAAAGGCACTGAGATGGAAGCCTAGAATGCGGGCAATGTTGTACTAAATAGATTGAGAGGTATTGAGGAAAAAGAGCTTAGACTTGGTGTTGTTGACTGAGGTGCCTAAAGCAAGAGAAAAATCATTAAGAATAGTCTGGAAGGCAAGGGCTTCTTTGATTGTGGGAGTGCCTATGAGCAACGTGTCATCAAAAAATTTCTGGTGGGTGGGGAGGGGGGGTGGAGGGATAGAGGTTTAGACTATAGATACGGCCATTTGAGGAGGCATGCGTAATGGAGTGCCCCAGACCTTTAGATATGATGACAAAGAGGAAGGGTGAAAGAGGGTCACCTTATTTGATGCTGCGAGAAGGGTTGATGATGACCGAGGGGGATCCATTGAGGAGGATAGAAAAGAAATCTCCCATAACTAAGGCCATTATCCATTTGATAAATTCTATACTGAAGCCAAAAGAGGCCAGCATTTTCCTGATGTAATTCCAATTAATTCTGTCAAAATATTTGGACATGTCCAATTGGATAAGCATGCATGTTTTCATTCCTTGAGGAAGTGGATGACCTCCTGAGAGAGGATGATGTTGTCCGGAATTTTCTTGCTTTCAATGTAGCCTGTTTGATGAGGGGAAATGAGTAGGGGTAGGATAGTTTTGATGCGGTTGGCAAGGACTTTGAAAATGATCTTGTAGATTACATTGCAGATGGCAATTGGCCTGAACTGGTCTGGGGAGTCTACTTTGTCAGATTTGGGGATGAGGGTGAGGAAGGTGGCATTGAAAGAGTGAAGGATGGATTTTTTGATTCAGTATCATTCAACCAGGTCATAGACTTCTTCTTTGATTAGGGGCCAAGAGGCCTTGTAGAATTCTATGGTGAAACCATCTAGTCCAGGAGCTTTGCCATTGGGCATAGATTGGACTGCTTCCTCCACTTCAGCCACAGTTATATTTTTCAACAGCATCTGGTTATGCTCTCTGGTCAAGATTGTGGGGATGTTTCTTGCTATTTTCCTTATGTTCTTTTCATTGTCATTATTTGATTCCTTGAGGATGGCCGCGAAGTGCTGATTGAACTCCTCTTCAATCTCAGTGTGATTGCGTAGGATGAGGCCCTGCAGGCTTTTGAGGCTGAGAATTCTATTGTGATTTCTATGTTGAATCATTGACCTGTGGAAGAAGGTAGTGTTATTTTCTCCATCTTTGATCCAGTTGACTCTGGACTTTTGCCTCCATAGATTTTCTTCCTGCGCAACTCATTTGTCCCAATTATTTTGGAGCCTGAATTCCTCCTACTTTTTTTACTCTTTCATCCCATGATTGATGATACTTTGTTGGAGGGTCTTCATTTTTGTTTCAATTAGCCTTTTTTCCACTATTATGTCTCCACAGGTTTGTTTGTTCCAGACCTTGAGTTATTATTTGATGTGCTTTAGCTTCTACTGGAAGTTATGCATTTTTTTTCCCTGGGAGGGTAGGGGAGAAGACCACCACTCTTTCATTTTTTCCTTGAATTCTAGATGACTAATCCATAAAGCTTCTAACCTGAAGGGAGTGTTTTCGGGGATTTTTGAGAGCTTGATGTAGATAACAATGGGCCAATGATCCGAGCCTACCTGAGGGGCTATGCTTGCTTCCATTTCCAGGGAGTAGATGAAGAGGTCCTCTGAGAGGAGAAATATTTAAAGTCTGGAGGCAATCTGTCTATCCCCTCCTCTTTTGTTGTTCCATGTGAAGGAGCCATTTTTGGTAGGGGTTTCAATGAGACCTAGATCGTCGATCATGGCCTGAAAGGCGGTTGAGTCGCTGTATAGTTTCCTTAAGCCTCCTCGCTTTTCCCCGAGGTTGAGAATCATGTTGAAGTCCCTTGCTATGAAACTGAGAGGGTGATTGAAGGAGCTTAGATGCTTCTTAAGGCTGTGGAGACAGGCCACTCGCTCAGAGGAAGAGCGTGGAGAATAGACATTTGTTATGATGATCTTATCTTTGGTTCCAGTGATGTGAAGGACAGTGGTAAGGGCATGTTTGGAGGCTAGAGACTCGCATAGGTGGAATCGAGAGTCCTTCCAAAAGGTTGCTAGACTGCCCGCAGTGCCAGAGGCAGAGATGGCCAGGTGGCTATAATTATTTCTGAAGCAATATTGCTAGATGGAGTCCATACAATGTAGATTGCTTTTTGTTTCTTGTAGAAGTACAATATCAGGCTTGTCTAAGGCTATCTTGGATTTAAGGATCCTTTTCTTACTGGGACTGTTTAGTCCTCTTATATTCCAGGATGTAAAAATCATGGTAACGGATTAGGGGAGAGAGAGATAGCCCTTACCTTTCCTTCGTTTATGAGGTGGATTCCAAGATCTTGAAGGTATTGATTGTTGGTTTTCCTTACTCTTTTTCTATTTTTCCCTTTGTTGATGTGTTGGCTTGCCTTTAGGCTTGCCGTGATTCCTCCTGCTAGGTTTTTTCCTTTGTTTAGGTGCTCTTGTTGCTTCTACATATCTTGTTTTAGTATATAGGCCTCCTCGATTTTTTGTATGTGTTCTATGGGGATTCCTTCTATGCCCTTCATGTTCCATTATTTTTTTATTTTTTGCAAGTCTATTCCCATTAGGACTTGCTCAATCTCTCTTTCCTCTGGGATTGGAGTGTCCTGTATGCTTTCCATTTCTGTGTCCTCTTGGGGTGTGTTTCCATTCTATGTGAGAGTGAATTTTGCATCCATTTTTGTGCTGCTTTTTTCCAATGTTGTTTCTTGCTCGGTGGTTGGTTCTATATCCCTGCTGTATTGCCCTGTTTCCACCTGGAGCGTGGTTAGTACTTAGAAATTGTTTTTCTTGGAGATCATTGGAGGATATTTTATTGTGTTCGTTCTTTTGTTTTGTCTGTGTTTTCTGCCTACTCTGGTATAGCCTTGGTCATCCTTTTTCCCCCCTGCTTGATCTTCTTTTCGTGGGGTTTTGTTTTGTGGGAAGTCCCGGAAAAGATGTCCGTGCTCATGACATTTTATGCATCGGAAGGGGATGTGCTCATAGTATATGCTTTGAGTCCATATATCATCCCTGATTTTTAGCCTGATGGCTTATGGTAGGGCTCCTGAGACATCTATGTAAGCACAGATGCGGGCATAGGAGATATAATGACCATTTTTCGTGCCTTCTGACATTTTTATGTATTGTCCAAGTTCATCCCCGATGGCCTTTAGAACCGAGGGTGCCTAATAATCGGTGGGAAGTGAGTATAACCTTATCCATACTGTAACCCTGGTGAAGTCTTCTTTGTTTGGAGTGAATTTTTCCTTCCAATATCTCATGTATAAGCTAGCTGAGTTGAAAAAGTAGGGGCCTCCTTCAAATATCCTGTCTCTATCTTCCAGGAGAGCAAATACCACCGTGAAGAAGCCTTTGGATCCTAACTGGAGTTCAATCTCTCCTTTTGGACTCCATTTGGCCTGGATCTATCCTTTTAGAGCGCGTTCTGTGGGCCAAATTCCCATAAATTTACAGATAATCGCATGTTCTTGCATGTATTCTCTGTAGACAGCAACATCTGGATCCTTCAAGCATGCCATTCCTTCCAATTGTTATGGTATTGTTAGTTCCTTACATCAATATCAGTCTAATGATAGAGGAGGGTTCACAACCCTCTCCAAAACTAAAGTATACTCCAACTCACACACTCATATGTGATTTTTTATACATTTGATTTTGTGAGAATGGTACAACGTAAGCTTCAAATCTAAGATGTCACCAATTTTACCAACCAACCAAGGTTTAGATTTTGCTTTACCATTTAAGTGAATTTACACAATTAGTGAGAAGTGAAAATCATGCCTATAAAAGTAGAGTATGTGACCCCAACGTAGATTCATTGGAAGCATAAAATGTAGAAAGACACACACTTACAGAGTTGGATTTGTCCTTCTTTCAATATCCACATTACTCTTGCCAGAAATAATATGATTCATAAGGAGATACTAATCTTGAAAACAACATTTGTATTCAACATGATTCCCCACCAAATTTCATGAAGCATCTCTGGGAATTACCCTGCCTAAGAATTACATGTGTTTAGTGTGAAGAGGGGGCACCTAGGAATTCAATCATCTTCATGATTATCAATGATCTTCATAACAAATTAAATTTCACTATGCACAACCAAATTTGTCTTTTGGATTGTAAGAATAATTTCACCCAAGGAAGGCCCCATGAGAAAGATCCAACCTTCATACTCCATAGCTCAAAATTATATTTTTTAGATTTGTAATGATCCCAGTAAGAATGTCAACTAACTCCTTTCATTCAAATATGTTATTAAGGTGATGTGCATAATATGGCTCAATGTTCGAACCCAGGAAAAAAAAGATTTGTTCAGTGAACCTTTTAAGTCCACTACAATTTCAACTCTTGAAACTAATTATAGGAAATCATGAGTTGTTTCTTCTTAATTGATCTAAGAATATTAAGTATTGTAGCTAGTAGATGAACAAGATATCTAGTAATTAGGATATTTGTTGCCAACCAACATTGTAACAATATTCATGTCAGAATGCGCTACACAAAATTTGCAACTAGGTATCAAAATTTCCATACAAAATTGTGTAAATCCCATATCCATTTCACATTCAAAAAAATAAATCAATGATTGTAAACAAGCGAAAGATGAAAAAAATTGTTCCTTCTTTCCTGCAAATTGTCATGGTTATTTTTTTGTTTCATATTCTGCAACACTGTCTTGCAGCCCTCCTTTTGTTGCAAAATCATAGTTTCTAAATGTATTGTAGTTTTTATGTCCTTTACATGTTGGATATTGGGCCTTTTGGGTTAATGGAATTCTCTTTCTGCAACTTGGGGTTGAAGGTCTTCATCCGCTCTTGCAACTTCTTTTTGTGTTCACCGTGGGGTTGTGCTTGGATTGGTAGATTATGCCTCTCCACAACCTTGATTTTTGATTTATGATATGCTTGCAGCATCACTACCTTGGTATTGCAGCCTTGATCAACTCTGCAATATTCGCTTAGCTGCATCAGAACTCAATGTTGTCGTATTTCCTAGCACCGTAACTAGATCTTGCTGCCTTCACATGCCACAACAAGTTTTACATAGAATATTTTCCCACCACTCTTGGCTTTTTCAACCTCAAAATCATACATTTATTGTTTACTCAGATCACGTGATGAAATTATTTCTCTCGGATCTTTAAGATTTTTATAAGGATTAGTAAACTAGTTGTCTACATATGCTTACCCTATTAAATTGACAATTTAGTGGTATACAATTTTTCTCACAATATTTTTTTGGGTTTTCAGTTCCAAGTTGGAGAACAAAACTAACTCTTTGTTCCATGATATGAAATTATTTATGAGGATGCTTCATGATGAGCATCTACCACCTATCAAGATTTGGGGATTTTGTTTACACTATTGGTCCAACTTAACAACCATGACATGTTTTTTAGAGGAATTGAACCTTGGTAGGGGCAATAAAATTTCCCTGCTTTCACTAACATCGATCAACTCTTGTGGTTCATCCACATTTTTTTTTTATAAAGTTATAATAATCTATACCTTTGATAACATGCAACATTGCAATTGCTTGAATTGCAGAATTGTTCCCATATTCATTCCTTAAGAATGTCTTCCACATAAAGGATTGCAATGCCACCTTGAGCACCGACGTATAAACTCTCTTTATATTATTTGGTCCTTAGCTATAGTAAAGGTTCAAATAAGTAGTTATGTGTTGGTATAAGTTTTACTGCTTCTGTGCCTACACCTGTGCCTGCACCTACACCTACGCCTGTACCTGCATTTTCTCCTAGCTATCAAAATCAGATAAATATGATTATTTTTCTGTTGTGATAGATTTTGCATAGTACCAAAATTTTGTAAGCACATAAACATCCAGATTTTATAATTGTGGATTGAATCTAAGTATATTGCTTTAAATTGACAATAAATAAAAAATTATAACTCTTTGCATGCAATAGGTGCAATTAGAATCCAGTGAGCATAGTTAGAGTGTTATACTCCTTAATTCTTGCAATTTTTGTGAATGAACAAAGTTTCTCTTGCTTGTTTACTTTGCAATATAACTCATGTTACCACTTATCTTTCACCAATCCAACCTTTTATATAGTTATATGAACTTATTTATGGGTTACTGATTTGCAATTTTGGATGCAATTTTCTAGTTTCCCAACAAATGGCTCAAATTTCAAAACTAGGTCCAAATTTTCAAGTTGGCCCCAACTCATATATGATATAACTTATGACTATGGCTCAAATTCCAAGTCATATGTGGCACTAGACTCTTAAGATTCAGACTCAGTTGTCTGTTTATGAAAGACACAAATAAAATAAATTAAAACTTTCATATTAATTAAAATAATTATTATGTTGAAAAAAATTCAGGATAAAACTTCATTTTCCCCAAGTTCTAGTCAAATGTTAATTTCTTATGTTATAATGAACTCTTACTCTTCTGCATCCCTAGTCATTCTACTATTTACCTTAACTTTGGATGTAATTATTGGTTCTTTAAAATTTTGGATATGGACAATATTTTGTATTCAGATTATTTGCATTGATCTCCTTTTTTTTAACTTCATTATGTAGCACAATATGTATATGTACTAATTATTAGTATTTGTGTTCTTCGATGCCTTTTATTGAAACAACTACCTCTATTTTTCTAGTTTAGAATTTCGAACTCATCTCCATAAGAGAAGCCAACAAAAACTGAGGCAAAATAACTATGTTTTCGGATAGTATCGCCACCATTTGCAAAAGATTACAATCTCATAACTCAAAATATTCTTGTGCCCCACTTATCAAGGTTTACTAAAAAATTCGAGAAATGGATGGTGAGAGAGAGTTCTTCTGAGGTATTCCAAATAACTAACAACACTAGTGCATTCGTGGTTTAGGGCTCTAGATGTAGTATTTCTAGCAGCTAAAGTAACTGTAATATTCTTGATTGATAGGGTAGTGACTTGATCTCCTAGGATGATGGTAAAAATGCCTTATCTACAGCTACCTTACCTTAAAACACAACCTTACCTTCATTCATTGACTAAAGAATCCTTCCTAAAGCCTTAGCTAAATATTGTTATAATTATGCATTTCACTGTAAACAAGCGAATGATAAAAAAATATTTATGAAAATCGTTGGTTCAACATAGCCCCTTCCATGATTTAATATCTTATTATGCATTTCGCTTATTATGCATTTAATATCTTATTATGCATTTGGCTTATTTTCATTTTTTAGCATAGCCCCTTCCAGATTGAATGCCCATTCAAAGCAAGGGACTTGTTGCCTCACATCCTCTCATCGAAGTAGTGGACTTCTCTAGCATAACATATTGAATGCCTCATGTTATGTTTTATGTTTTTTTCTTGTATATGCGTTGAAATGCTAACCACTCTTTGCATCTTTAATAAAAGGGTCAACCATTGGATTAAAAAATTTTACACGATTATAACACGGTAAGCCTAGCATTTGAAAACTTTACAAGAATGGGTAGATGTGACGCTTTGAAGCAAGCTGCTCTTTTTAACTTTATACTAAATAATTTTTTAATTTGACATTTATATTTATATTTGAATTATATATATCATTAAATTTAAATAAAATTTAATTTAGGTATAAGCTGCCATCTATAGAATATTGGACTATTAAAATAATATGGGTTTAACATTAAAGATATTTTCCTTTTAAAATTATATCAACCTTAAAAAAATGTATATATACAATAAATTATATATATATATATATATATATATATGAAAAGAGACAAACAATTAATATATTTAGAAATATGAATATTATTTTATGTAATGTAATATGTATTAATAGTTTTTAATAGAGAATTGATGCAAATGACATCTACTTATTTATAAAATTATTAATATATAAGTCAATTGGGTTTATCTTTAGTGGTTTGGAAGAATGGTTTGGATCCTCCCTACCTAGGTTCAATTTCCACCAATGACATGATAAATTTCGATGTAATAAGCATAATATATAAATGTTTTTAAAATAATAAAACAATTATCAAGAAAATGATGCAATACTTCATAATGATCGCAATAGTGAAAATTGGATAACTTAAGTGACTATAACATATAAATCAATGCATTCTCCATGTTCCTTCTTAACAACCTTTCTCCTCATCTATCTCAAATCTCACCTCTTTTTCTTTTATATCCATTACTTCATCTTTCTTCTTAGTGTTCTTGTGTTACACTTAAAATGATAAAACAATTATGAAGAAAACAATGCAATACTTTGTCAAATTTTTTCTACACAGAAGATGCTATTAACACAGTTAATTATTTCAATTACTTATACACAACAAAATTAATTCATCACTTGAATGTAATGAATAAAAACATAAACAACACCAATCACCAAATAAAATTTGTAGCAGAATATATGAGAAACCAATCACACAAATAACATAAAAAAAAATTGGACAAATGTCCCTAGAAAAACAATAGTGTGGGGAAAACCATTTTTCAAATTAAGGGTTTTATTATTAATATTCAACAAAACTGTTAATGAGAAATTATGTAAACTGCTCCGGCAAATCTTTGGAAATTTGATCTTCAACACTTGTATCATTAGAGAAATTTTGAGGTATAAAATGAGCCTCCTAAGGAATATTATAAAATAATAGTGAAAATAATAAAATATTAGATTATATCATAAAATTTTAGAGGGAAAAAAAAAACTACATTTTCAACTCGTATTTTTAACTTATCTCCATACAGTTTTACTCAAATTTTGAGTGGGAGCACTCGTTGGATGAAAAATTTAATTCCTCATCCAATGTGTACCCTTGTTGCATGCTTTCGATTGACCCTTCTACAAAGAAAATGAGAAATACATGAAAAACGTGAAATATGATGGCTTATGGCAATCATGTTCTTCATGCATTTCTCAATTTTTGTGTAGTAGGGTCCATAGAAAGTATGCAATGTGGATACACCTTGGATGAGTAACTAAATTATGTATCCCACGAATTCTCTCACTTGAAATTTTAGTAAAACCATAGGGAGATAAGTTAAAAATACAAGTTGAAAAAATAGATTTTTTTATTTTTATTTTATTTTTTAATCCTTTTACTTTTCTACTCCAAAAATGATGAATCATCCCCTATGGTTGACATCATCATATTGAATCCTATTGTTTCTTATAAAGTTTATTTTGGTTGTACATTTTTGTTGAGGCTCAGTTTAGACCTCAAAATTTCTTTAATGCAAATCGAACTAGGAAAACCCATGACTTCATTTCTACAAATTGCACTACCTCTTTGGAAACTTGCATAGCCTCCCTAAAAGTTCAGACTTCCTCCTAAGAAAATCACACTACCTCTCGGTAAACTTGCAGGACCTTCTGGAAAACTCACATTGTCTAGAAAACCCACATTTGAAACTCGTACTTCCTCCAATAACTCACACTAGCTAAACTGGAAATTCACAGTACTTCTAGGAAAATCACATTACCTCCAGAAAATAACTCGGTCTTCTCTATAGATAATGATCTGGTTAGAACACTCCCTCTAAAACTCAGAATCTAGAAGTATTCATAGATGAATAATAAACCCTGCAAAACTCTTCCTCAATCATTGTTGATGAAACCCTGCTACTGAGAACTCACCAAACAGTACTCACTTGATATGTCTCAATCGACAATATCATCGAAAGTAACGATTAGAACTTAACCTATCCCAATCAGAAATATCATCTTAGAAACATTCTACAAGCTTCTAGAGGAAAATCGATCTCATCTCAACTAATTTCAAATAATTAACCACTTTCCCTAAGTTTTAGCTGAGGAAATATTTAAAAATCACTAATTGACTTAATTAAGGCATTTTCCCTATGTGAAACTTAGGAAAAATTACATGGGTTTGGCGATAATTAATTCCTTTGTGTTCCTAGCCTTAGTGACACCTATCAAGGCTAGAACACCTATACAAGCTATAATATTTAACAACTTCCTCTTAGCGAGGAAGATGTTTTCCACAACACCCAACTTATATGTGAAGGAAACAAACTTTCCTTTATTCAATGCCTTTGTCATATTTTTTGTCCCCTGTTCATCTGTAGGTACATATTGTATTAAAACTAATCCATGCTATACACCATCCCTGATGAAATGGTATCGTATGTCGATATGTTTCAATTGATCATAAAATACTGGATTCACAGATAACTTGATGAAACTTTGATTATCATAGTGAATGATGGTTGACTCTATCCTCTGACCATAAAATTCCACTATAAAATTCTGAATCCATATGGACTCACATGCTTCCATGCGTGTTGCCATGTACTCTGCTTCAATAGAGCTTAATGCAACAAACTTATTCTTCTTGTTGTACTAAGAGACAACTCTTAATCCCATGTTGAAAAAAAAACCCTAAATTGCTTTTTCAGTTCACTGCATTACCTTCCCAATCTGCATTAGTGTATCTAATTAACCTAACACCATCACCTTAAGTATATTTCAACCCATACTCAATTTTACCTCATATATATCAAAACACATGATGTGTTGTTATCCAATTGAATCTCTTTAGTTCCACCATGAATTGATTAAAAGTGTTTACTACAAAGAAAATGCTTAGCCTTGTGCTGACAAGATATATGAGAGAGCCAATAAGTTTTGTATATAAGGTGGGGTCCACTGCCATCTACTTTGATGCATCAATCTTCCTCCAATCAGTTATCATAGGTGTAGATATGGGTCTGCAATCCAACATCTTGAATTTCTTCAAGATATCCAAAGTATATCTCCCTTGATCAAGGAATATTTCCCTATCTATCTGCTACACCTAAAGTCCTAAAAAATAGTGCATAAACCTTAAGTCCTTCATCTTGAACTTAGTTATTATGTCCCTCTTGCAGTATTCTATGATCCCTCATGATACAATAAAAAATAGGTCATCCACACACAAAATGAGAATGGGTGGTTCACCTCCAACCATAAGATAGTAGAGGTTCGAATCTACCTCACTTTTCAAAAAGCCCATCTCTTGTAAGTAGTTATAAATACAAGCATACCATGCTCTGGGAGCTTGATTGAGTCTGTATAGTGCTCTCTTCAACCTGCATACATAGGTTTCCCTCCATTGCATCTCAAAGCCCTCTGGTTATTTGATGTACACCTCCTCTTCTATGACTCCCTTCAATAACGCCATTTTGACACCCATATTATGAATCTTCAATCCCATATGTGCTTCAGGTGAGATCACAACCCTAATGGAAGTATACCTAGCCATAGGAGAAAATGTCTCCTCATAATATATTCCCTCTTTCTAGGAGAAACTCATAGCCACAAACCCGGCTTTGAATTTTTATATGCTTTGATCTATAGATCCAATGGGAACCAACCACTATCCTTTCCAATGGTCTAGGAACCACCTCCCAAACATCATTCAACATGATGTATTTTTACTCCTCCACCATAGAATCCTTCCACACCTAGTTTTGTGCAACCTCTTCATATTTGGAAAGCTCACTGCCAATGAGCTAACCCATCAATGCCTTGTAAATTTAATCTCTCTGGTAGGTCTTCTATCTGTGGTTCCCAATTTAGGAGCTCATATAAACTCTTATGCATCTCTCAATTTCTAGATCACCTTGTGATTCCTCCCACCAATAAAATTTGGTGGAGCTTCAAGCTCATAATCATGCTCCTTCTCCTTATTTTGTGAACTCTCCTCTGTACTTGTACCTATACTAGTCAGTGTAATTGCACTTTTTCATTACACCTAAGATTATTTTCCAACCCTTGGAGATTATACTTGTTGACTTTGATCAACTGCTGGAAACTTGCGAGATCTCCTGAAGGATTTATCCTCCTAAAACTTAACCTCTCATCTCACAATGATCTTCCAAATCCTGTTTCTATAAATATTTTATCCCTTGGATGTTTCATCGTAACCAAAAAATTACCCCTTCTTTGTAGTTGAATCGTGCTTCTCGGCTGGAATGTGATGATAAGTGATACTGCTAATAGTATTCAAATGACCGACTTCTGGCTTCTTCCCTATAAATTCCTCCTCGAGTGTCATCTTTCCCAAAACCTTATGTGGGACCCTATTTTGAATGTAAACTATTGTGATATATTCTTCTACCTAAAGATACCTAGGCATATATTGATCATATAGCAAGGCCCTTGCTGCTCCAACTATAGTTCTATTATTTCATTCTGAAACCCCATTTTTTTGCAAGTTGTATGGATTTTTCCAAAAATATCATATGTATTAATTGTAAAACAACCTTGGTTCTATTGTATGATTCTTTTGAAAACTTCCCAAGCACACACCCTCTTCACACGTCATCATGTTTTCTACTCACTTCTGGAATAATTATCACCATTTCTCTAAGAAATTTAAGTGATCCATGATGGATATGACCCATCCTCCCATGCCATAAATCTCCCATATCTTTGTCATTTTTGTTGTTAATCAATGCATTTGGGGCTCCCAAGCGTAACGTGTATAACTTGTTGCTTCTCTCACCCCAATTTCCTTTGTTGACTTCCAATCCTAGTGTTTAGATACACCTTGTAATCGCCAAAGTATACATCATATCCATTTATCATGGAAGCAGAAACTAAAATTAGATTCATTCCCTTACCTAACACATGAAAAACATATGTAACATGGATATTTTTACGACTCCCTTTGAAATGTGATTATTCCTCTCCTGAATGGAGTGCACTTGGACTTGTTTCCTATTTTATTTATGGAAACCTATCTCCTCTACTTTGTAGGCGGAGAAATATTCTCTAACTCCCATCATGTGATATGACACCCCACTTCGATGTACCATAATCCTTTGGTGGTTGAGATAGATAGGCAAGCTATGAGAGCGAACTCATCCTCAAGTATTAAAGACAACTCATCAATGTATGTTGAAGTTGTTTTTTATTGTTTCTTCTTTTTTTCACCCTTCTTTTTTTCTCGATCTGGCATAATTTCTAGTTGATGACAACAAAAAAACTTAATTTTACTCATGTATTTATTTTTTCTTCTATCCTTGGAATTAGACTCTTTTCTTGAGACTTTCTTTGGTTTACCCTTTCTTGAAAGAGCAACACATTCTCATCATCGTCACCCTTCTGAAATTCTTTATTAGGTATCAATGAGAAGGTTGAACCTAAGCTCTTCTATTTGAAATTTCTCCAAATACGACCCCATCCAGGTAGGTTATTGTAATCAATTAATCACTTGGACAAATAAATCCCACTTTGCTTTGAGAATCCATTCAATGCATTTCTCATGAGATCATCATAATCTATTTTTCTCTCTGAAATTTTCCTAACTCATCTTTGACTTTTCTAACCTCGGTGTGATAACTAACAACGCCTTCTCCCTTGTTATGTTGTGTTTCTTAGCTTCTCTCTAAGAATCGACTATCTATTCGAGTTGCACTCTAGAAATGATTCGGGGGATAAAAAATCCCCACATCTTCTTACATGTATCCAATTACGCAGTAACGGGAATGATATGACCTTTGATCGAGTATTAGATATTATGCCTAAATTTATCTCATACTGGCATAGGTCACTAAATACATTGGATCTATTGGTACGACAGCTAGATATTGATATCATATTCCTTCGACCCATGATCCTCCAACAACAAAAGTATCATGGCTTTTTAGACCAAATTTTGATGCACCATCAAGTCTATCTTGATCCCTCAAACTAGTTAAAGTCATTTATGAAACCCTTGAAAGATAAACCCTAATAAATATAAAGAGATCTAAAAATTGACCTTCTTGAAAACCTTTGATTTCTCTTTCAAAACCCTCACGCTATGATACCATGTGAGAAATTTTTTCTGCAAAAGTTGTTACTAACACAATTATTATTTTGACTACTTATACACAACAAAATTAATTCATCAGCCAAAATTAATGAATAAAAACATAAACAACACCAATCACCAAATAAATTTTACGGAAAATAAAGAAGAAACCAATCACGCAAATAACATGAATATTTTGAAAAATGTCCTTGAAAAAAACCCTAGTATGGGGAAAACCAATTTTAGATCAAGGAGGTTTTTTTATAAATTTTCAACAAATATGCTATTGAGAAATTACATAAAATACTCTAGTAAATCGTGCTTCTCAGCTGGAATGTGATGATAAGTGATACTGCTAATAGTATTCAAATGACCGACTTCTGGCTTCTTCCCTATAAATTCCTCCTCGAGTGTCATCTTTCCCAAAACCTTATGTGGGACCCTATTTTGAATGTAAACTATTGTGATATATTCTTCTACCTAAAGATACCTAGGCATATATTGATCATATAGCAAGGCCCTTGCTGCTCCAACTATAGTTCTATTATTTCATTCTGCAACCCCATTTTTTTGCAAGTTGTATGGATTTTTCCAAAAATATCATATGTATTAATTGTAAAACAACCTTGGTTCTATTGTATGCTTCTTTTGAAAACTTCCCAAGCACACACCCTCTTCACACGTCATCATGTTTTCTACTCACTTTTGGAATAATTATCACCATTTCTCTAAGAAATTTAAGTGATCCATGATGGATATGACCCATCCTCCCATGCCATAAATCTCCCATATCTTTGTCATTTTTGTTGTTAATCAATGCATTTGGGGCTCCAAGCGTAACGTGTATAACTTGTTGCTTCTCTCACCCCAATTTCCTTTGTTGACTTCCAATCCTAGTGTTTAGATACACCTTGTAATCGCCAAAGTATACATCATATCCATTTATCATGGAAGCAGAAACTAAAATTAGATTCATTCCCTTACCTAACACATGAAAAACATATGTAACATGGATATTTTTACGACTCCCTTTGAAATGTGATTATTCCTCTCCTGAATGGAGTGCACTTGGACTTGTTTCCTATTTTATTTATGGAAACCTATCTCCTCTACTTTGTAGGCGGAGAAATATTCTCTAACTCCCATCATGTGATATGACACCCCACTATCGATGTACCATAATCCTTTGGTGGTTGAGATAGATAGGCAAGCTATGAGAGCGAACTCATCCTCAAGTATTAAAGACAACTCATCAATGTATGTTGAAGTTGTTTTTTATTGTTTCTTCTTTTTTTCACCCTTCTTTTTTCTCAGTCTGGCATAATTTCCTAGTTGATGACAACACAAAAACTTAATTTTACTCATGTATTTATTTTTCTTCTATCCCTTGGAATTAGACTCTTTTCTTGAGACTTTCTTTGGTTTACCCTTTCTTGAAAGAGCAACATTCTCATCATCGTCACCCTTCTGAAATTTACTGTTAAATCCAATGAGAAGGTTGAACCTAAGCTCTTCCTAACTGAAATTTCTCCAAATACGACCCCATCCAGGTAGGTATTGTAATCAATTAATCACTTGGACAAATAAATCCCACTGCTTTGAGAATCCATTCAATGCATTTCTCATGAGATCATCATAATCTATTTTCTCTCTGAAATTTTCTAACTCATCTTTGACTTTTCTAACCTCGGTGTGATAACTAACAACGCCTTCTCCCTTGTTATGTTTAGTGTTTCTTAGCTTCTCTCTAAGAATCAATTATCTATTCAGAGTTGCACTCTAGAACAGATTCAGGATGGCATCCCACATCTTCTTACATGTATCCAATTCTGCAATATTGGGAATGATATGACCTTTGATCCAGTATTAGATATTATGCCTAAATTTAGCATCCTCCTTACTGTAGGTCACTAAATACATTGGATCTATTGGTACGACAACAAAATATGTTGCATATTCCTTCAGCCCATGATCCTCCAACAACAAAAGTATCATGGCTTTTTAGACCAAATTTTGATGCACCATCAAGTCTATCTTGATCCCTCAAACTAGTTGAAGTCATTTATGAAACCCTTGAAAGATAAACCCTAATAAATATAAAGAGATCTAAAAATTGACCTTCTTGAAAACCTTTGATTTCTCTTTCAAAACCCTCACGCTATGATACCATGTGAAATTTTTTCTACCCAAAAGTTGTTACTAACACAATTAATTATTTTGACTACTTATACACAACAAAATTAATTCATCAACTGAAATTAATGAATAAAAACATAAACAACACCAATCACCAAATAAATTTTACAGGAAAATAAAGAAGAAACCAATCACGCAAATAACATGAATATTTTTGAAAAATGTCCTTGAAAAAAACCCTAGTATGGGGAAAACCAATTTTTAGATCAAGGGTTTTATTATAAATTTTCAACAAATATGCTATTGAGAAATTACATAAAATACTCTAGTAAATCGTGCTTCTCAGCTGGAATGTGATGATAAGTGATACTGCTAATAGTATTCAAATGACCGACTTCTGGCTTCTTCCCTATAAATTCCTCCTCGAGTGTCATCTTTCCCAAAACCTTATGTGGGACACTATTTTGAATGTAAACTATTGTGATATATTCTTCTACCTAAAGATACCTAGGCATATATTGATCATATAGCAAGGCCCTTGCTGCTCCCACTATAGTTCTATTATTTCATTCTGCAACACCATTTTTTTGCAAGTTGTATGGATTTTTCCAAAAATATCATATGTATTAATTGTAAAACAACCTTGGTTCTATTGTATGCTTCTTTTGAAAACTTCCCAAGCACACACCCTCTTCACACGTCATCATGTTTTCTACTCACTTCTGGAATAATTATCACCATTTCTCTAAGAAATTTAAGTGATCCATGATGGATATGACCCATCCTCCCATGCCATAAATCTCCCATATCTTTGTCATTTTTGTTGTTAATCAATGCATTTGGGGCTCCAAACTGTAACGTGTATAACTTGTTTCTTCTCACCCCAATTTCCTTTGTTGACTTCCAATCCTAGTGTTTTAGATACACCTTATGTCCTTAAAAGTATACATCATATCCATTATCCTTAAGAGCAGAAACTAAAATTAGATTCATTCCCATACCTAACACATGAAAAACATATGTAACATGGATATTTTTACCTGACTCCCTTTGAAATGTGATTATTCCTCTCCCAAATGGAGTGCACTTGGACTTGTTTCCTATTTATTTATGGAAGCCTATCTCCTCTACTTTGTAGCTGGAGAAATATTTTCTAACTCCCATCATGTGATATGACACCCCACTATCGATGTACCATAATCCTTTGGTGGTTGAGATAGATAGGCAAGCTATGAGAGCGAACTCATCCTCAAGTATTAAAGACAACTCATCAATGTATGTTGAAGTTGTTTTTTATTGTTTCTTCTTTTTTTCACCCTTCTTTTTTCTCAGTCTGGCATAATTTCCTAGTTGATGACAACACAAAAACTTAATTTTACTCATGTATTTATTTTTCTTCTATCCCTTGGAATTAGACTCTTTTCTTGAGAATTTCTTTGGTTTACCCTTTCTTGAAAGAGCAACATTCTCATCATCGTCACCCTTCTGAAATTTACTGTTAAATCCAATGAGAAGGTTGAACCTAAGCTCTTCCTAACTGAAATTTCTCCAAATACGACCCCATCCAGGTAGGTATTGTAATCAATTAATCACTTGGACAAATAAATCCCACTGCTTTGAGAATCCATTCAATGCATTTCTCACGAGATCATCATAATATATTTTCTCTCTGAAATTTTCTAACTCATCTTTGACTTTTCTAACCTCGGTGTGATAACTAACAACGCCTTCTCCCTTGTTATGTTTAGTGTTTCTTAGCTTCTCTCTAAGAATCAATTTCCTATTCAGAGTTGCACTCTAGAATAGATTCAGGATGGCATCCCACATCTTCTTACATGTATCCAATTCTGCAATATTGGGAATGATATGACCTTTGACCAGTATTAGATATTATGCCTAAATTTAGCATCCTCCTTACTGTAGGTCACTAACTACATTGGATCTATTGGTACGACAACAAAATATGTTGCATATTCCTTCATCCCATGATCCTCCAACAACAAAAGTATCATGGATTTTTAGACCAAATTTTGATGCACCATCAAGTCTATCTTGATCCCTCAAACTAGTTGAAGTCATTTATGAAACCCTTGAAAGATAAACCCTAATAAATATAAAGAGATCTAAGAATTGACCTTCTTGAAAACCTTTGATTTCTCTTTCTGTCCTCAACTATGATACCATGTGAAATCCTAGTTGTATCCCACGGATTACTAACACGATTAATTATTTGACTACTTATACACAACAATTAATTCATCAATGAAATTAATGAATAAAAACATAAACAACACCAATCACCAAATAAATTTTACGGGGAAAATAAAGAAGAAACCAATCCACCCCTTGGAAATAACATGAATATTTTTTGAAAAATGTCCTTGAAAAAAACCCTAGTATGGGGAAAACCAATTTTTAGATCAAGGGTTTTATTATAAATTTTCAACAAATATGCTATTGAGAAATTACATAAAGTACTCTAGTAAATCGTGCTTCTCGGCTGGAATGTGATGATAAGTGATACTGCTAATAGTATTCAAATGACCGACTTCTGGCTTCTTCCCTATAAATTCCTCCTCGAGTGTCATCTTTCCCAAAACCTTATGTGGGACCCTATTTTGAATGTAAACTATTGTGATATATTCTTCTACCTAAAGATACCTAGGCATATATTGATCATATAGCAAGGCCCTTGCTGCTCCAACTATAGTTCTATTATTTCATTCTACAACCCCATTTTTTTTCAAATTGTATGGATTTTTCCAAAAATATCATATGTATTAATTGTAAAACAACCTTGGTTCTATTGTATGCTTCTTTTGAAAACTTCCCAAGCACACACCCTCTTCACACGTCATCATGTTTTCTACTCACTTCTGGAATAATTATCACCATTTCTCTAAGAAATTTAAGTGATCCATGATGGATATGACCCATCCTCCCATGCCATAAATCTCCCATATCTTTGTCATTTTTGTTGTTAATCAATGCATTTGGGGCTCCAAATTGTAACGTGTATAACTTGTTGCTTCTCACCCCAATTTCCTTTGTTGACTTCCAATCCTAGTGTTTTAGATACACCTTATGTCCTTAAAAGTATACATCATATCCATTATCCTTAAGAGCAGAAACTAAAATTAGATTCATTCCCATACCTAACACATGAAAAACATATGTAACATGGATATTTTTACCTGACTCCCTTTGAAATGTGATTATTCCTCTCCCAAATGGAGTGCACTTGGACTTGTTTCCTATTTATTTGTGGAAGCCTATCTCCTCTACTTTGTAGCTGGAGAAATATTCTCTAACTCCCATCATGTGATATGACACCCCACTATCGATGTACCATAATCCTTTGGTGGTTGAGATAGATAGGCAAGCTATGAGAGCGAACTCATCCTCAAGTATTAAGACAACTCATCGATGTATGTTGAAGTTGTTTTTATTGTTTCTTCTTTTTCACCCTTCTTTTTTCTCGATCTGGCATAATTTCCCTGGTTGATAAACCACAAAAAACAATTTTACTCATGTATTTATTTTCTTCTATCCCTTGGAATAAGACTCTTTTCTTGGAACTTTCTTTGGTTTACCCTTTCTTGAAAGAGCAAAATTCTCATCATGTCGTCACTATCCCGGAAATTCTTTGACTTAAATCCAATGAGAAAGGTTGAACCTAAGCTCTTCTACTTGAAATTTCTCCAAATACGACCCCATCGGTGAGTATTGCAATCAAAATTAATCACTTGAGACAAATAAATCCCATTGCTTTGAGAATCCATTCAATGCATTTCTCACGAGATCATCATAATCTATTTTCTCTCTGAAATTTTCTAACTCATCTTTGACTTTTCTAACCTCGGTGTGATAACTAACAACGCCTTCTCCCTTGTTATGTTTAGTGTTTCTTAGCTTCTCTCTAAGAATCAATTTCCTATTCAGAGTTGCACTCTAGAATAGATTCAGGATGGCATCCCACATCTTCTTACATGTATCCAATTCTGCAATATTGGGAATGATATGACCTTTGACCAGTATTAGATATTATGCCTAAATTTAGCATCCTCCTTACTGTAGGTCACTAACTACATTGGATCTATTGGTACGACAACAAAATATGTTGCATATTCCTTCAGCCCATGATCCTCCAACAACAAAAGTATCATGGATTTTTAGACCAAATTTTGATGCACCATCAAGTCTATCTTGATCCCTCAAACTAGTTGAAGTCATTTACTTAGAGCACTTGAAAGATAAACCCTAATAAATATAAAGAGATCTAAAAATTGACCTTCTTGAAAACCTTTGATTTCTCTTTCAAAACCCTCACGCTATGATACCATGTGAAATTTTTTCTACCCAAAAGTTGTTACTAACACAATTAATTATTTTGACTACTTATACACAACAAAATTAACTCATCAACTGAAATTAATGAATAAAAACATAAACAACACCAATCACCAAATAAATTTTACAGGAAAATAAAGAAGAAACCAATCACGCAAATAACATGAATATTTTTGAAAAATGTCCTTGAAAAAAACCCTAGTATGGGGAAAACCAATTTTTAGATCAAGGGTTTTATTATAAATTTTCAACAAATATGCTATTGAGAAATTACATAAAATACTCTAGTAAATCTTTGACATTTTTGATCAAATCAAACTAGGAAAATCCCACCACTTCCCTTCTGCAAATCGCACTGCTTATTCGACAACTTGAATTACCTACCCAACAATCCACACTACATCCTAGAAAACTTGCACAACCTCCTATCAAGCTCGCATGATCTTTTGGGAAACTAGAATGACCTATAAAACTTGCACTAAAAACTCATGTTGCCTCCAACAACTCACACTAGCTCATCTGGAAATTTTGCACTACCTATGGGAAACTCGCACTACCTTCGTAAAATAACTTGGCCTTCTCTATAGACAATAATCTAGTAAAAAAACTCCCTTTGAAACTTAGAAGTTGGAAGTATTCTCAAATTAAGAATAAACCCTTCAAACCTCTTCCTCAATCATTGTTGTTTAAACCCTCCTGGTGTCTTACTGAAAACACCAAACAATACTCACTCAATATGTCTCCAAAGTTGATCATCAACTTCCCTTTATAATATATCATTCACAAATTAAAAACCACGATTAGAAGTCAACTTTTCCCAATAGATGGTTAAGATCATCTTAGAAACTTTCTACAAGCTTATGGACACAAAGTGATCTTATTTCAACTAATGTCAATTAATTAACCACTTTCCTTAATTTTTTACTTAAGAAATATTTAAAATCACTAATTGACTTAGTTAAGGCATTTTCCCTAGCTGAAGGAAAAAATACATGGGGTTGGAGATAATTATTTCCTCTATGATCCTAGCCTTAGTGACACCTCTCAAGGCTAAAACACTTGTCTGAGCTACAATATTTAACATATTTCATAATGATTGCAATGCTACAACTTGGATGTTTATTTTACTCTACAATGATAACTTAAGTTATTATAACATATAAATCAATACATTCTCTATGTTCATTCTTAACGACCTTTATCCCCATCTATCTCAAATCTCACCTCTTTTTCTTTTATATCCATTACTGCATATTTCTTCTTAATTTTCTTGTGTTGCTTGTGTCTAGTGGATACACTAATATTTCGGTTTCTCCTTCCATTGTAACCATATTCTATTGTGGTGTAAATGCTTGTTTAAAAAACACCATATTTTATATTATGTATGTTTTCCTCTTTTGTTCAATGTTCCTATCATGGTTAGTAGTATAGATTCATGCATCTCATAATTTTTTTCAAAAGGATACTTACCTTATCTTTAACAACTTTATTGGTTGAGATTGCAAAAGGGGTGGTCTAAGATATGAATTTTTTGAATCACATTTCTAGTATTCTTGACTGTAAATCCGTTTCTTAGATTGTCTTTTGTGGATTTTTTAGTTTTTCTTCCAATACTTTATCATTTATAAAATTAGCCTATGCTTCATCTATTTCCATCTATTAGGATTTATTGAAATATTCTTCATACATTTTTATTTCATGCATTTTCAAGAAAGCTCCTATACTTTGTAGTAGAATTTTCTTTTTCCATGGGTGGTTTTGACTCCTAGAGTCACTCCAATTTTTTTTTAAAGGAATGAGGCATCTCTATTAGGCATGTCTTCACATATTGTGTAAGTTACCATTTAATAACCATGTGTTGTGGAGCTTATACATGCATGGAAATATTTTCCCATAATATGCATAGATGGCATCATGGTCATCCTTACTTATATGGGAATTTAAGGTGTTCTCTTTTTTCTTTTGTGGCATCTAACTTCTAGTGAAACTAATTAAATGTGAAGTATAACTATGGAATATTTCATCTTTTTCTTGATATTTGGATTCTTGTTGTGCTATTGCATCCTCCCTAAATAAAGCTCCACATGCCTATCCATGTTCCCAATTCTAGTTGCATATAATGATGTGCATATCATCATTGTATCATTATTGAATCATCATTCGAGTTACACTATGATAATCTTCCCTAGTTTTAATGTTATGCTGATCCAGGTGGATATTGGTGGCCACCCGCCTATTCCACTTTGGGCCCCACCATTGCCTCTTTCATTTTTTCAGTTTCGGCACGACTTACTATTTTTAGCAGTTTTTTAGGTCCTAAACTTCCGGAGCCGTTTTGAGGCCCTAAACGACGTTTTTTGGGATCGCACCCTTTAGCAAATATCATTCCATTCTGGAATGGATATTCATGGAGAAAGTTGTAGTCCTCGAATAGATATTTATAATGATGTACCATGTGCGTCAAACGGAGATAGTATGCCAAAGTTACATCCCTGAGAAGTTGAAACACCAATTTACCCAAACAGGGCCCATAGTTTTGGCGCTTCATCTCCTAGGGTTAGGTTTTTGGATGTTTAGAGTTCTCCATTGTTTCTAAATAATAAATAGTCCCTCGAGCCTCATTTTAAATTAGTTCAGAGGCCTGTAGCCACCACATCTCTTCTCAGAGATAGCTACCAGCGCCCTAGCTAGTTTTATTTCCATTGTCTGTAAGCAAATTTCAGTTCTTTGATATTAATGAAATGAAGTGTTGTTTCCGCTGCATCTCTGTATTTATGGTTATATGTTTATTCTATTTCCTTCTGCATAAATACGGATCGGTCGTGTGACTAGTCACATTTTTCTCGATCCTTCTTTGCATGTCCCCAACGAGGTCGGGGTATAAGGAGCTAGGGCTTGATCTTGTGGAACCTTTGCAAGATCAGCCTCGCAAACCTCGACGGACGCCCATGGGGGACGAAAAGAAAGATGAGGGAGCAGGAGATCCTATCAAAAATATTGCTCGAGGAGGCACTCGAAAAACAGATGAACGCGATGATGGATAACTTTGCTCAGATCCTTCAACGGCTACCCACCGGCAGCGCATCTGCATCCAGCAGCCACTCTGGAGGCGCGACTCCTTTTAAGGTACAAGTAAATTTTGACATTCCCATATTTGAGGGTCAAATAGACGCAGATGCCATAGATAGATGGTTGAATCTATTAGAAGGATATTTCTCTGTTCATGACTTTTTAGACCGGGAGAAGATTATTTTTGCACTCCTCAAAGCTATCCCCCATGTTAAGGACTGGTGGGAAAAATACTGTGAGAACAAGGACCAGACAGAACCCTCTTTGTTCTCATCCGTACCAACTTGGAATTATTTTTGAGACGTCATCAAGGAACAATACTATCTCGTGGGGAGCTATGAGGACAAGTACATACAATGGACCATGTTGCGACAACAAAGGGATCAAGATGTGCATGAGCTGACGAATCTGTTCCATACCTTGCGCACAAAGTTGGGTATCAAAGATTAAGAGAAACATCTGGTGCTAAAGTATCGCAGCTGTCTGCACAAATACATTCAGGAGGAAATGGAGTTCCTCGACATCTCCTCGCTTGGTACGGCATACCAGTATGCTGCCAAGATTGAGCAGAAATTCAAACAGAAGAAGAGAGACTTTGGATTTGCGAATCAAAAGCAAGGGAAAGGTGCTTCCAAACCGCAGAACAAAGGACAGAGCCAAGGCATGGCAGCTAAAGACAACTCATCGAAGCCACAAGAAAAGAACAACACCGCAAATCCAAAGAAGGACACGAGAAAGTGGCGTGAGTTCTATAAGAGATCTACTGACAACACAAGTGAGTGTTGGGCCAAGCAGTTGCTAGTGGCCGAGATGAGGGCTTCTGAGTCAGATGCATGCTCCAACTCCAAATCAGAACCTGAAAAGGGGAATGAAAAAGGGAAACGGATTATTGATGCGGATCCCAATGCCACTGTTGCCACTACAAAGATCCAGAAGGAGGAACTAAAGGATGCAGAGGAGGAGGAACGTCTCTTCCAGTCCCAGATGTGGGTAAAGGGCTCCCCTGTACAATTCATTGTCGACAATGGGAGCCAAAAGAACCTCATTTCAGCAGACGTCGTGAAGTGGTTGGGCTTGCCAACCACAGCTCACCCACATCCATACACCATCGGGTGGCTTCACCAAGGAAGAGATCTCCGCGTCAGCCAGCAGTGCCGCCTTCCCTATAGCATCAAGCCCTTCACGGATGAGGTATTATGTGACGTTGCTCATATTGATGTTTCTGATGTATTATTAGGACAACCATACTTGTGGAAGCGTCATGCTGTGTATGAGTCTCGACCTCGTGCTGTTATTATTACTTTGGGAAATAAGTTGTACAGGATACCGGAGGTACCACCTCCTACGACTATCTCTTTGGTTACTGCAAAACAATGTAGTAAGCTCATTTCCCAAACCAGGAAATTCGTTTTTCTGATGATCCGCCCCCAGGGCAAGAAGAAGACTGTGGCCACGACCTCCAGACAGGGCCCCCCTGCACGACAACAACAAATGGATAAGGTCGTGGAGGAGTACGGGGACATCTTCACCTCACCCACAGGGGTTCCTCTGCACTGCCAGGTCAAGCACCCGATTGATCTGACCCCAGGTGCGCCACTACCCAATGGATCGATCTATCGACGCTCTGTTCTGGAAAATGATGAAATCAAGAGGCAGATTCAGGAGCTGTTGCAGAAAGGTCACATCAGACCAAGTTCATCGCCTTGTGGGAGCCCGATCGTGTTGGTACAGAAGAAGGATGGGACGTGGAGACTCTATATTGACTATCGGGCGCTGAACAAGATCACTGTCCGGAATAGGTACCCAATCCCACGGATTGATGACCTTCTGGACCAACTCCAAGGTGCAAAATATTTCAGTAAGATCGACCTGAAGTCTGGGTATCACCCGGTACCAATTGAACCCTCTGATGTGTGGAAGACTGCCTTCAAAGCTAAGGAAGGCCTTTTTGAATGGCTGGTCATGCCTTTCGGGTTGACGAATGCTCCCGCAACCTTCATGAGGATGATGGACGACATCTTTCGGCCATTCACCAACTCATTCGTAGTGGTGTACTTGGATGACATTCTGATCTTCAGCAAGACTTGGGAAGAGCACCTTCATCACATCCGACAAGTCCTCCAAACACTGCGGCAACACAAGTTGTGTGCCAATTTGGAGAAGTGCACGTTTGGCATGACCCGGGTTCAATATCTGGGATACATTATTGATGAAAGGGGGGTGCATGTGGATCCAGCCAAGATCCAAGTCATTCGGGATTGGCCAGCCCCAACCACTATAACAGAGCTTCGCATCTTTCTGGGTCTTGCTAATTTCTACCATAGATTCGTGTTGGGATTCTCTCATATCACTTGGCCCTTGAGTCGAGTCACCAAGGGAGGAGTGAGAGAATAATTCTTTTGGTCGGAACCTCAACGAGAAGGCGTTCACGGGGTGAAAAATCACACATTACACTTTCGGTGCTCACATTACCAGATTTGCAACAACCATTTGAGATCGAGACAGAGGCCTCTGACTATGCTATTGGGGCAGTTCTTACTCAACAGGGACATCCAGTGGCATATCACAGTGAGACATTGTCTGACATAGTTCGAAAGTATCCCACTTATGACAAATAAATGTATTCCATTGTGAAAGCTTGTCGACAATGGAAGCATTACATTTTGGGGAAGGAAACAATCATCCACCGGACCAGCCCCTGCGGTTCATACGGACAAAGGAAGTTGCGAGAATGATCGCCATCGGTGGTCCACATGTATCTATGAGTTTCATTTGAATATGAAATCTGAGAGAATTGCTTTCAATAATGTTATAGGCTTGCCTCGGTGCGACCCTTAGATCGTGAAAGCTTCCCAGGTGCTCAACTCTTGTGGGCATGAGACTTCGATTGGTCACTGCTCTAGAAGAGCGATCCAGAATTGACCACCTTACAAGGCACTCTTGGAGGGTAAGCAAGTTCTAGATTTTCACCTTCAAGATGCACTTTTATGTCACCTGGGACACCTTTGTGTTCCTTCAGGCGAGTGTTCCTAGATAATATGGAAAGCACACTACAGTCGAGTCGCTGGGCATTTGAGGGTCGAGAAAATAGTAGCAGTACTGCATAAGTATTTCTATTGGCCGAACCTTTGAAAGGATTTCGGGAAGCACATCAGATCCTGCACTACCTGTGCCATTGCCAAACCGACCATCAAGAAGCAAGGCCTATATACTCCCTTCTTTACCCCTGATGAAGCGCAGGAATCCATCTCCATGGATTACATGTCGGGCACCTTCTAATAAGTAGGGGGAAATGACTGTGTTTTCGTGGTCGTCGACAGATTCTCGAAGATGACCATTATGGCGGCCTGCAAGAAGAATATCACAGCAGAAGCCACTGCTAAACTCTTCTTTGAACGAGTGTGGGTGCACTTTGGGATCCCACAGTCTATCATATCAGATCGGGATAGCAGGTTCCTCAGCACATTTTGGTCCAGCCTCTGGTCAATGTTGGATACCAAGCTCACCAATTCCACAGCTTTCCATCCCCAAACAGATGGCCAGACAGAGGTCATCAACAGAATGCTTGTACACATTCTGCGCATGTACAATTCAAAGCATCCACACACATGGGACAAGAGCCTCCCATATGTAAAACATAGTTATAATCGGGCTCTCCACAGTTCAATCAGCCATAGCCCCTTTCAGGTGGGCTTGGGATTCCAGCCACTATGTCTTATTGACATAGCCATACCATTTGCAGCTGCTCAGGCCGATTCGGCTCATGTCCAGTCTGAAGTTGACAAAGCAAGTAGCTTCATCGAGTGCATTTAACACATCTGCCAATAGGTTCATGATATATTGGATAGAGCCAATTCCAAGTACAAGCAATTCCATGATCAACACCGGGTGCCACACAACTTCTAGGTGGGCGACAAAGTATGGCTAAATTTGCAGAAGGAGCGCCTCACTGGACCCCACCGCAAGCTTCGTCCGCTCTGATACGGGTCGTACACCATCACCAAGGCTGTAGGGAACAATGCCTTCGAGCTCAGTATTCCACCATTTTTTGGTCTGCACCCATTCTTCAATGTGGATCACCTTCGTCCTTACTTCCCACCTCTACTGAACACCTCAGACATTGCAGAACAACTCACACCAACAGAGTTAAACCCAGACTGCATAGAATAGGCCACCACAAATTGTATCAGGGACATGAAAATAAAGAGCATTCGCCAACAGAAGATCCAACTGTATTGGGTTTTCAAAGCTTTCCAACTCCTGCACCAAGGCAAGTGGTTCACCAGGGACCAAGTTCAACAGAAGTTTCCTCATCTCATGGAAGAACTCAATGCAATGGGGACCATTTATTCTTAAGGGGGGAGGAATGATCCAGGTGGATATTGGCGGCCACCCGCCTATTCCACTTGGCACCCCACCATTGCCTCTTTCAGTTTTTCAGTGTCGGCACAACTTACTATTTTTAGCAGTTTTTCGGGTCCTGAACTTCCAGAGCCGTTTTGAGGCCCTAAAAGACATTTTTTTGGGCATCGCGCCTCTAGCGAATATCATTCTGTTTTGGAATGGATATTTGTGGCGAAAGTTGTAGTCCTCGGATAGATCTTTCTAATGAGGTACCATGTGCGTCAAACGGAGATCGTATGCCAAAGTTACTTCCCTGGACCACCAAAATGAACAATCTGGAAATTTTAGCTCATATGATTGGGCCGTCAATATGTCTGGTTTTAATATATTATTTGGGTTGATACAATATATGGATACACCGAATTGTGTGATTAGGCCATGACAAATGTGGCTCTAGTAATAATATAATTTGTATCCAATGTTTAAAAAAAAGGTTGACCAATGTATACTTATTAATACGGTTGGTTTAAATATGGCGTGGGGGATTGGTATATGGTCGACAACCCGAGGGTTCGACCCCGGGTCTGTTAGACAACAATGTTTTAAATAATAAAACTTTCTATCAATGCACCACTATTTTGCATTTAGATTTTATGATAGAGTTGAGGGCATTTAAGCTTTATTTTCAACGAGTGCAACCACATGGGTTTTTGGAGCTCAAAATTGTAGCAACCAAAGGATATTTTGGTGGTATTTTGGAGACCACTTGTTAGTAATAGAGATTTATTTTTGAACATATTTTGGGAGTCATAATTTCTTTGTAATTTATTTTTGGAGAATTAATAAAAGGAGGTCACTCCCTTGGAGGTAGGACTTGGAGACTTAGTTGAAGCTAGAAGAACTTTGGTATCAATTAGTTGTTGCAATCCCTTTCTCTTTGTCTTGATCTCCTACATTTCTCATTTTTTTTAGCTTCATTCAAGTCCTTTAAAGTTTGTTTTTAAATTAATTGCTCATATTTTAAGTCTGTTAATTTAATCATTCACACTTGAAAATTTTAATGAACCAAGTCATTTTAACGATCCCAAATAAGTGGTATGAGAGCAGCATTGATAGTTGGTTTGTGATTGTGCATGATAACTAGGAGAAAAATCAAGCGAGGTGAAGGAACACTTGTAAAATGAAATTTGAAGGTTGGTTTGAGGCAAGCCCAAAGAACATAGATGGACTCACAAATGGAGTAATTATAAAAGGAAATCCATTTAACTCTGAGGCATAGTTTTTCAAATATTTCATGGCAATGAAGGCCATGGTAGACGAAATTTATTGGGAATGGAAAAAATTTGCAGAATGAAGTTTGTCAAAGAAAGTTAAAGACGAAGGAAATCATGGTGGTTCTAAAAAGTATCTTCCTTCTTATCCTAATTTAAGTCCTCATTCTATTCATTCTTCTCCTCATTCTCCTCCTCCATATCCTCATGGAAAAGTTGATTCAAAGAAGAATATGTTGAATTTGGAAATCAAATTCAACTTTCTATTTTATGACTGGGATATCAGTGCTAAAAGCTTGGCAATTAGATTTTATAGATGGAATTCTACTAATATGTGCAACAAATCATTGATGAAGAGGTAAAAATTTAATTGGCCTCTCTTTTATTGGAAGGTACTGCATTAATATGGTGGGATACGAGGCTTCAAGACGGCAAAAACATTTTTTCATGGTTTGAATTTACTTCAGCATTGAAAAAAAAGAAGTTTTCTTTGGTGCATAATCAGAAGGAAATAATAGAATGAAAAATTTTGTGGAAGCGTAAAGGCTAAAGTGTGAAAAAAATTATGGAGGAGTTTAGGAAAAAAGAAATGGCATTAAACATTCCACTTAACACATAAGAGACTCTTTTGAAATAAATTGGTAGTTAGCATGGATATATACGCAACACTATTTCTATGTTCAATCCATCTAACCTGGATGAGGTATGTGTACAATCGACCTACATCGAAGTAGATAAATAGAGTGGTGGAGTCTCTATGGAAGCCATACAATGGAAGGAATATAAAGGAAAAGGAAAGAAAAAACAAAAGAGAACAACTTATGTGAAGAAGCTTGATGGAAACCTTTCTTGTACCCATTGCAAGAAAGAGGGAAACAATGAAATTTATTATTGGAATTTGCATCTAGACCTAAGATATGAATATGGGCAAACTATTTTTCCTGTGCTAGCTCCCTCATTAGTTAAATATAAATGTGTTTAGGATCGTCTCAAGTTAGCCAATTGTGAAGGGGTTTATGTGTCAAGTTTTGAGTGTCTTTGATGAGAAATGTACGAGTTAATTAGCTTTTAAAAACTCATGTACAGAAAATAAAATGTAGAGAAATAACACACAGCAAACACATTACACAATAGTTGATAACGGAGTTCACCCCTCCTGGGCTACATCTCCATGGACCTGCTTCAACTAGCTAGGCCCTCTTGGGATTAATGGTCAATTGTATGACTACATGCACCTACATAGCTCCAATGGCTTTCAGCCTACTCCATTGGCTTTCAACCTACATGCACCTACATAGCTCCAATTTGGCCTAGGAAATCTCCACTAAATCTGGATATGACTCCAGTTAAGACCGCTAATTTGGGGCAGCACCGAAATTGGGGGGACCGCCATCTTTTCCGCCAAATTCAAACTACAGTTTAATTAATGATAAAATGGATTAACTGTGGATAAGTGTGGATTAGGCACATTAACCAAATCCGAATTTAAGAAATGGACTAGCGCAGTTAAACAATACTTATGTTTTAATAAACCTGCATTACAATTGTTAATCCTGCGCATTTATGCATTGGCTCCTCTCTTGGTCATGCCTATGGTTCTGTGGGGAGAGGGTTGGCCCCCTCCATACCCCCTCCAGTCGCTACCATTAAGTTCAAATATAACTCACGCACATATACTATTAAGAAGCAAGTCTGTGGTCTATTGGTATGGAGTGTGTGTTGTTTGGGGGAGGTTGTGGGGTCAAGCCCTGACCTCTGCCCAACCTTTATATAATAATTTTTGCTCCCAAAAATACTATACCATAGCCTCCGCCCCTTTCAAAATTTAATAATTCAGACTTTGGCATAATCGCTCCATAAGGCATTTATCCAACCTTTGTAATACATGAAAATTTTGACCTTGATAATGCAATTTGGACTTTAGAACCATATGATATTTCACCCCTTGTTAAATAAAATTTCGACCACCATATGTTATAAAATTGCAATTCGGCCATGCCTTGGTCCACCAGAGGGGGCACATGGCGTCCCCTGGCTGCACCACGTGTCAACCTCTAGTTGGACTTTCCCCAACCTTAAAAAAAAAAAATCAAATTCGACCTTAGGAGACAACACAAAAAAAATTACACCTTCCAAACTATCTGGCGAATCCTGCAGTGACACTTGTCACAATGTCATTGGGAAAAATGGAGGAAAACCCATATTTTTGGCCTTTGACCCTGTTTGACCCTTTTTTTTTTAAATTCGCTTATTTGACACAGCGATCAACCGGCTCTAAATTCCTCATACTGACTCCATTTTGAATGAAATGAATTGCGCCGGATTCCTGGCAACGGGCCCAATTCGGTCGTTTTGGTTCGGTGCAGTTTTGAGCACTTTGATTTGTTTGGAAAAAATTTTCCCCTGATTCAGATTCCAATCACCTAAGGCCCAAGTGGTACTAGAAGGGAAAGAAAAAGGTAGTAGCAACATTTCAACACAATTTGGGATTAGATTCTGATGATGAGCCACAAATCAAAATATAATATTCACATGTTGGTTCTGATTCTTCCATTTCGCCTTTTATTTCTACAATAAAAAGGAATGAACTCTTTCACATAAGGCTGGTAACCAAACATGTTAATTAGATACCTTGTTTTATATTGGATCTCAAGACAACCCTATATATGAGGTAGTTGTAAAGAAGTTAAAATTGGAAACGACACCGCATCCTGAACCTTATCTGCTCAGATGGACATGTAATAATACTAAGTTGAAAGTGACTAGAAAATATAAGCTTAGGTTTTCTATTACATCTAAATTTGTGGATGAAGTTGAACTTTATGTGGTCCCATTGGATATATGTGGAATTGTGCTTGGAATTCCTTACTTGTTTAACAGTAAGGTAATCCAGTTCAAGAAGGAAAAAATGTATCACCTTTCAAAGGAAGGAAATAAGTGCATTTTTCGAGCTCATCATATGAAGGATGGTTCCTTATTGGTAACTATAGGGCAGTTTACTATGATGAGCCAGGTACATAGAATAGGGTAGACAGATACTGGACAAGTGGGGAGACAGATCCCGCAATTGAAGTTTGATTAAAAACCTTTTGGAGGTATAAAAGTCTCTTATTGGGGAGGAATGATCTAGAAGGATCCTGAAAAGGCTAAAAAATAAAATTTCCTAAAACTTAATAGAAACATAGCCATGTTGAATATATTGACGAGACAATACCAATGCAACTTGAATCACGTCGAACAAAGCCCGTATGCGAAATTTATGAGGTTTTGAGGTTCATGTAAAATAACAAAAAAAGTATACATGGATGCCACATGGCATCACTAGGAAGTGCCACGGAGCACTGCATGAATGTTGGCATGGAAAATTCCATGTAATTACATGGTAGGCTGGAAAGTAAACATGTGGCGTTGAATTGGCACTAATGTGGCAGGCTAAGTTGGCACCGAGCTTGGCGCTGACTAGATATGTAAGAGGACCAATAGGAATGTGCCACATGTCCCAATCAAACAACATCACATGGCACCTCAAAACACCAATATCAGTCTTAAGAGGGGTCAAAGAGGTTGGAGCCGATGGGGTTTGACTTCACAACCTCCAGTCAACCAGTCAACATGGCAAGAGCCCAACCATTGAATCAATGGGAAGAAATTAATATAATTTGGAAAAATCTATATGTAAAGGTGGTTTAAAAAATTTTCCAAAAGGCGAAGCCCCATGGGCTTGACAATGGGACATCCCTGACAGAGGTCTTAATGATACTACTTGTTATAAAAAAATGACAACACCAATTAATACATCACAACTCGTACAATACAATTTTGATACAATGATTTTAAAATATGACAACATTGTTATTATGGTTTCCAACAATCAAGTGGTTAATATTTGAAAGGGTCGCATGTGATTTGTGATTGGGAAACGATCCATTGGCTTACACCGTTGAAACAAGATTCCAAGCATAGAATTCGTGGGTTGGGAACAAAAATGGGTATGTCACCATTTATGCTATGTATTATTGTTGTCGATCTCCGATGAAGTTTGGTTGGACCACCAAAATAACAAGTTGCCAGTTTTAGCCAATGTTCCACATAAATCTCTTATGATTGGGCCATTGATATGTCTGGTTATAATATATTATTTGGGTTGATAATATATGGTTACACCACATTGTGTGATTGGGCCATGACAAATTTCAGTTGTTTTAATCTTATAGTTCTTATCCAATGTTTAAAAAGAAAGGTCAACCAATATATAATTATTAATACATTTGGTTTAGATATGGAACGTGATATTGGTATATGGCTACAACCCACAGGTTTGACCGTGGTTCTATTCTCCCAAAAAGTTTTAAATAGTAAAATTGTATTTCTATGTGCCATTTTTTTGTTTTGGATGTTATAATTTAGCCGAGGGACTTTAAGCTTTATTTTTTTAGCCTATGTATTTTTATAACCAAGTGGTTTCTTAGTGCTCAAACTTGCAGAAACCAAAGGAGATTTTGGTGGTATTTTCGAGATCAATTCATGGTAGCAGGGATCTCTTTTTGTGCAAGTTTTTGGAGGAATAATTTATTTGTAATTTATTTTGGTAGCATTAATAAAAGAATTTCACTTCCTTAGAAGCAGGACCTAGAGACGTAGTCCACACTGGACAAACTCTGTTATCAATTGGTTGTTGTGCTTCTTTTCTCTTCTTCTAGATCTTCTACATTTGATCCAAACTTATGTAGGAACACAAAAAATACATAAATAAAAATAAATGTAGAGATGTAGTATAAATAAAACTTTATTTCATTAATATCAAATAACTGAAATATGCTTATAGACAGAATGGAAAGAAACTAGCTAGGGCAATGGTAGCTTATCTCTGAGAAGAGATGTGGCTGATACATGCCTCTGAACAGTGTTACAATGAGGATTGAAGGCATATTTATTATTAAGAAACAATGGAAACGATAAAAATCCAAAACCTAACCCTAGGAGATGAAATGCCAAACTGTGGGCCCCGTTGGGGTAAATTGGTACATCAAATTCTGAGGGACATAACCTTGGCATACAATCTCCGTTTGACACACATGATACCTCAGAAATATTTATTCAAGGACTACAACTATTGATAATGATTTTTGAGTTGAAGACTCGCATTTTCCACAGATTATTTTCCAAACAAACGTTGTTTAGGGCCTCAAAACAGCTCCGAAAGTTCAGGACCCGAAACACTGCCAAAAATAGTAAATTGTGCTACAATAAAGGAAAATGAAAAACTGAAAGAAACAATGGTGGGTGTCCAAGTGGGAAATTTGGGTGGCCACCAATATCCATCTGGATCCCCATTGCGTTGATTTCCTCCATGAGATGAGAAAACTTCTACTGAACTAGGTCCCTAGTGAGCCACTTGCCCTGGTGAAGGATTTGGCCTCCTTTGAAAACCCGATATATTTGGATCCTTTGTTGTTAGGTATTCTTGATCTTTGTGTCCATGATCTGATCAGTTTTGGCTTGTTCCATGAAGTCCAGGTATAACTCTATTGGTGTGAACTGTTCTGCAATTTCAGATGTGTTCAGTAATGGTGGAAAGTATGGCCAAAGGCAATCCACATTGAACAGTGGGTGTCGACCAAGGAATGGGGGAATGTTCAGCTCAAATTCATTATCTCCCATAGCCTTGATAATGGTATAAGGTCCATATTAGAGTTGTATTAGCTTCTTATGAGCTCCAGTTAGGCATTTTTTTTGCAAATGCAACCAAACTTTGTCGCCCAACTAGAACTTGTGTGGCACTCGATGTTGATCATGTCACTGCTTGTACTTGGCATTGGATTTTTCCAAGATATCGTGGACCTGTTAGCATACATATTGGATGCATTTAATAAATCTGGTTTCTTTATCAACCTCAGAAAGTACATGTGAGGATTTTGGCCTGATGTGCCCTTTCTACAACTGCTCTTGGATCTTCCTCTTGATTTCATCATTCTCCAAAATAGAACATTGATAGATCAACCCATTAGGCAGCGGCGTGCTTGGGGTAAGATCAACGAAGTGCTTGACTTGAAAATGTAGAGGAACCCCTGTGGGTGAGGATAAAATGTCCTTGTATTCCTCCATTAATTTGTCCATCTACTGCTGCCATGTAGGGGAGCCTTGTTTGGAGGTTGCAACCACAATATTCTTCTTGGCATGTGGTCGAATCTTAATGAAAAAAAATTTCCTGGTTTGGGAAATATTCTTATTGCATTTCTTTTCAATACTCAAAGAGATGGAGGAAGGTGGCACTACCTTTGGTATTCTGTACAACTTATTTCCCAAAGTAATAATAATAGAACGAGGCCTATGTTGAAAATGCAGCAAGATGATGAAGCTTAGTGAAATGAAGTCGCCTTCACTAAGTGGGCCCGCAGGCAAATTCTGGCGCAAAGTCTATTTTTAGACTATGTATATTTTTAGACATATGGAGCATGGTCCAGGGGTTGCAGTATGTTATTCTTGGAGTATTGGTCATGTTGGTAAAAATAGATGGACCTCTATTTTTTGACCTATAGGTCGATAGGTCGATGTCTATTTTTAGACTGCCTATCCTAAAAATAAGGAAGTCAAATATTATTTACCCTTAATAATATTTGGACTCTAAACAGCAGTTTACTCTCTTGGAGCACTTTAGTTCGAGCCTTGGAAGTGGCTCATGCATCTGACAGAGGAATTACGCTATTCCCAAGGGTTTGGTGAGCACATGCATGGTTGACTTCAGTTAGGACTTCAGTGGCAGAAGTTTGGTGGAGTTAATGAGACAGATAGTGGAGTTGTGTTCGGTTTAACTTAGTTGAACTAGTTGAGATTAGTTTAGCTAGCTAATCAACTAGTAATGAGTGGAGTGAATTAAATATTATTTAATTCATTAATTAGTAACTCATTATTCAACTCAAGAACACATCAGTTCACTACGGTGCATGGACAGTTCAGTGGAGACCAGTGAAAGAGGTAGATGAAAGGGTGGAGTTAGCTATCAGTGGCGACATCAGTTGTGCATGAGATTTGCACCACACTTGGAGGAATTTCCCATGATGATTGCGCTGTCAAGCCAAGGAGATTCGAACCTTGGATCTCTATATAGACAGGCCATGATTGCACAATAGAGGCAAGGCAATTGGCGGTGAGTTTTGAACCAGTAACCTGTTCAAAACTGAGCTAGATTGTGGGTAACTGTATGAGAAAGTACTGAGTACTTGTGAGGAGTATTGTACTGAGTTTGTTACTTGATTTCTCCATTATAATATACACAATAGCTGCAGGGTTTTCAGCTATAAGCTTTCCCCATACATACTGTGTTAATTTGTATGATGATTTGATGTGTTATCGCTTGTTTTATTTCCGCATGTTTGATGATCTGAGTGGAAGAGATTATGTGTTGCATATAAATTAGAATTGTATATGATCGGGATAGCATCGGTGGATAATTAATCATTATTCAGCAAATTTCTACATGGTATCGGAGCTATTGAAGCATAGATTGATCATCACAGTGATTACAAACTTATTTCGGTAGACAGAGTCTGCATGCGGGCCAGGTAGCCTCCGGATTCATCTTTCTTCGGAAAGTGAAAGGTTTGGTAAATGCCCCTTGCAGTCAATCTCTGTGCTAGAAATAATTTTTTCTCACAGATCTAGAGCGGTTGAGCTTTGAGGTGGAATTCGAAATTTTGCAGCAGTTTTGTTTTCTTAGTGCCAGTGTTGAAAATGTCTTTCAACGGTTTGCGACTCGAATATGCTCTTGAAGGCAGTTCGAATTATGTTGCATGGAAGGATCGCATGGAGGTAGTATTAGAAGATAATGGTCTGAAGGAGTTCGTAGATACGGATGTCCAAAAGCCCACTGATCCTGCTGAAGTCGAAGCATGGCAAAAGAATATGGCGAAATGTCGAAGGATCCTGTTGGAGGGCGTCAAGGATCATATTGTATCCAGCCTGCATGGAAAGGCTTCTCCATTTCTAATGTGGAAAGCTTTGACGGATCTATTCCAGAGTAAGAGTGACCAAAGGAAGCTGGCGCTCAAAGATAAGCTCGGGAACATCAAGATGGAGAAAGGCGACAGTATCGCCAAATACCTCACGAAGTTCACTCAGTGCAGAGATGAGCTGGGAAGTGTGGGGGTGACTGTCGAAGACGAGGACATGGTCGGCCTGGCTCTCCTTGGTCTTCCGAAGGCTTGGCACTCATATCAAGATAGTGTCAATGGTCAGGAGAAGCTGCCGGGATGGGAGCGCCTTTGGGCGGATCTCATGCAGGAGGAGATAAGGAGGACTACTCGAGATGGATCTTCATCAAAGGGAGCTGATGAAGAAAACTGCGCTTTGGTGTCCAAAGCAAAGAAGGGGAAGGGAAAGAAAACTTCTCATTCTGGTGCAAAGGGCAAGAAGTAGGATATGGCGAAAGTGAAGTGTTTTCACTGCCATGATCACGGACATTATGCTACCAATTGTCCAAAGAAGAAGAAGAACAAGCAAGCGGGAAGATCTGCAGATGGAGAAGCTTTGGCTTCACAGTTCGAGCTTGACTTTTCACTGATTGCATGCTTGGTTTCAAGTGTGATGGGATCGGTGTGGTTCTTGGACGGCGGTGCGTCATTTCATATGACGGGAGATCGGGAGTTGTTCTCAGATCTGGAGGACAAGGATTTGGGTATGCACATCGAGATGGGCGATGACGATAGATACAGTGCGACTGGTATCGGTACCGTATCCTTTCGGAGAAATTAAATGACCCTTTGTATTGAAGGATGTCATGCATGTACCTGGATTGAATAAGAACTTGATCTACTGTGGCGATGTTGGAGAGATAAAAGGTATGATGTGAGTCTTCAACGAAGGAAAAGCCTTCTGTGAGTAAGACTCTTTGGAGGGCCGGGAAGATAGGGGTTCGAACCAAGAACCTTTATCGGTTGCGGGTAGATAGATGCAACGCAACTACTTAATGCAAAGTGGGAGAAAGTGGTGGCTAGGGATGATGAGGCGAGCGCTGGCACAGAGGTGGGCCTTCACCATCTGCCATTTAAAGATCCACAACGATTTCTGCGGAAGCTTCCTAAGGGCCGCCGCGATCGGATGAGTGCAGAGTGTACCTTGGGGAAGTATGTGAAAGCCACCTTTCACGAGAAGGATAGTCGTGACACAACAATCCTTGAGAGAGTTCACACAGACGTGTGTGGTCCTTTCTCAGTTGCTTCGACAGCAAAGCACAAGTATTATGTGATCTTTGTTGATGATTTCTCTCGAAAGTGTTGGATCTTATTCATGCAGAAGAAGAGCGATACATTCGCGAAGTTCTGTGAGTTTAAAGCACTGGTCGAGAAGGATTCGGGGAAGAAGGTGATTGCTCTAAGGAGTGATAACAGTGGTGAATTCATCTCGGCTGAATTCAAGGAGTTCTGCAGCGCAGAAGGGATTCAGAGAGAGCTCATCACACCCCATAACCCACAGCAGAACGGGGTGGCTGAGCGGAAGAACAGAACGATCGTGGGTGCTGCAAGGGCGATGTTGCATGATCAGGGCCTACCCCTTCACTTGTGGGCTGAGGCATGCAATACAGCAGTGTATGTGTAGAACCGTTGTCCTCACAAGGTTCTTGGCATGAGTACACCGGAGGAGGCTTATTCTGGCAAGAGGCCTGATATTTCCCATTTGTGGATTTTTGGTTCTCCTGTCTACATGCATGTGATGAAGGATGCGAGAAGGAAGCTGGATCCAACTGCTGAGGTTGGAATATTTGTGGGGTACACTGATACACCTCACAACTATCGGGTGTATTTTTCAGACAGTCGAAAGACTGTTGTGCGACGGGATATAAAATTTCAGGAGGAGAAAGCCATGCGGTGTTCGCTTGAGAGGGAGCTACACTTGCATGCAGATGAGGAGCTGTTAGTTCCTAAGGAGGAGCTTCCGGATGTGGATCAGCCACAAGAGGAAGTTTAGGAGGTGGAAGAAACCACCCATGCAGTGCCAACCATCAGAGGGCGCATGCGCACTACAGAAGCTGAGCGACTGGCTCGAGATGTAGAGAAGGTTGTAGGACCACCTACAACACAGCGCAGACAGAGGCAGTCACCGGATCGGTACACTGGATACATGGCTCTTGTGAGTCAATGTGTTGTGACAGAGCCATCCTCTTTTGAGGAAGCTGTGGAGGAACCCGCATGTGTTGATGCCATGATCGAAGAATATGATTCGATCATCAGGAACAGTGCATGGGAGATTGTCCCAAGACCGGTTGGGAAATCAGTTGTAGGTTCGCGATGGATCTACAAGGTGAAGCAGGCGGCTGACGGGAGTGTGGAGAAGTAGAAGGCGAGATTTGTCGCCCGTGGCTTCTCACAGATCGAGGGGATTGACTATGAGGAGACTTTTGCACCTGTCGCAAGGTACTCTTCCATACGGACGATCCTTGCTCTCTCAGCGCAGATGGGGTGGCACATTCATCAGATGGATGTGAAGACTGCTTTCCTCAATGGAGTTATTGAGGAGGAGGTGTACATAGAGCAGCCTGAAGGTTTTGAGATCTTCAGCAGTGAGTCGCATGTGTGCCGACTCAAGAGAGCACTGTACGGGCTGAAGCAAGCACCTCGTGCTTGGTACACTCGGATAGACAGCTACTTCACCGGGCTTGGATTCTCCAAGAGGGAGGTGGATCCAAACCTGTACCAGATTGTGGTGGAGGGGAAGCTGTTGATCATCGTACTGTATGTAGATGATCTGATTTTGACTGGCGACGAGCAGTTGATACTTTCATGCAAGGAGGATCTTGTACGAGAGTTTGAGATGAAGGACCTGGGCATCCTTCATTATTTCCTGGGATTGGAGATTTGGCAGCGCAGTGGAGGACTGTTTGTTTCTCAGGGCAAGTATGCCCGGGAGATTCTGGAGAGGTTCAACATGCAAGGCCGCAAGCCTGTTGACACTCCTCTTCCTGGTGGTTGGAGGAAGGAGGATGCTACTTCAGCGGAGGTAGTGGATGCCACTGTCTATCGACAGTTGGTGGGGTCGCTTATGTATCTCGTCAATACACGACCCGATATATGCTATGCAGTTAACCAGCTTTTGCAAGCTATGGTTAAGCCTACCAAGCTCTTTTGGAAGGCAGGCAAGCATGTATTGCGCTATATCAAAGGCACATCGGGATATGGTCTATGGTACAGACAGGAGGATGGAGCGAAGCTTTCTGGCTTCACTGATGCAGATTGGGCAGGGAGCCCAACGGACCGGAAGAGCACATCCGGAGGAGTTTTCAGCATTGGGTCGACAGCAGTTTCCTGGTACAGCAGGAAGCAGAGATCCGTGGCACTCAGTTCAGCAGAGGCCGAGTACATGGCAGCTAGCTTGGCTGCATGCGAGGCTATTTGGATGAGGAAGATCCTCGCAGATTTGTTCAGGTTGCATTTGGAGCCTACAGTGATCTACTGTGATAACCAGAGCTGCATCAAGCTCTCGGCTAATCTAGTATTTCATGATAGGTCCAAACACATCGACATCAGGTACCATCATATCAGAGATTGTGTTCAGCGGAGAATCATGATGCTTTCATATGTTCCCACGGAGGATCAGGATGCCGACATCCTGACGAAGGCGCTCACCAGGAGCAAGTTCGAATTCCACAGAGGCAGGATAGGGGCTGCAGATAATCCATATCTTGCTGAGAGGGAGTGTTGAAAATGCAGCAATATGATGAAGCTTAGTGAAATGAAGTCGCCTTCACTAAGTGGGCCCGCAGGCAAATTCTGGCGCAAAGTCTATTTTTAGACTATGTCTATTTTTAGACATATGGAGCATGGTCCAAGGGTTGCAGTATGTTATTCTTGGAGTATTGGTCATGTTGGTAAAAATAGATGGACCTCTATTTTTTGGACCTATAGGTCGAAGTCTATTTTTAGACTGCCTCTCCTTAAAATAGGGAAGTCAAATATTATTTACCCTTAATAATATTTGGACTATAAACTTCGGTTTACTCTCTTGGAGCACTTCAGTTCGAGCCTTGGAAGTGGCTCATGCATCTGACAGAGGAATTACGCTATTCCCAAGGGTTTGGTGAGCACATGCATGGTTGACTTTAGTTAGGACTTCAGTGGCAGAAGTTTGGTGGAGTTAATGAGACAGCTGGTGGAGTTGTGTTCGGTTTAACTTAGTTGAACTAGTTGAGATTAGTTTAACTAGCTAATCAACTAGTAATGAGTGGAGTGAATTAAATATTTTTTAATTCATTAATTAGTAACTCATTATTCAACTCAAGAACACATCAGTTCACTACAGTGCATGGACAGTTCAGTGGAGACCAGTGAAAGAGGTAGATGAAAGGGTGGAGTTAGCTATCAGTGGCGACATCAGTTGTGCATGAGATTTTCACCACACTTGGAGGAATTTCCCATGATGATTGCGCTATCAAGCCAAGGAGATTCAAACCTTGGATCTCTATTTAGACATGCCATGATTTCGCAATAGAGGCAAGGCAATTAGTGGTGATTTTTGAACCAGTAACCTGTTCAAAACCAAGCTAGTTTGTGTGTAACTTTATGAGAAAGTACTGAGTACTTGTGAGGAGTATTGTACTGAGTTTGTTACATGATTTCTCCATTATAATATACACAATAGCTGCGGGGTTTTCAGCTATAAGCTTTCCCCATACATACTGTGTTAATGTTTATGATGATTTGATGTGTTATCGCTTGTTTTATTTCCGCATGTTTGATGATCTGAGTGGAAGAGATTATGTGTTGCATATAAATTCGAATTGTATGTGATCAGGATAGTCTCGGTGGATAATTAATCATTATTCAGCAAATTTATACAGCCTAGAATCATACACAACATATCGATTCCACAAGTATGGTTGGTCTAATAATACATCAGATACGTCAAGAGGAGAAACATCACACCATACCTCATCCGTGAAGGGCTTGATGTTGTACGAAATGTGACATTGTTGGCTGAAGCGAAGATGGTATATGTCTATAGGCGCATTATGGTTGGTTGGTCAAGATGCTTCATGACCTGAGCTGAAATGAGGTTCTTTTGGCTTTCGCTATCGACAAGGAATTGGTGTGAAGAACCCTTCACCCACATCCATGAATGGAAGAGGCGCTCCCCCTCCTTTGGATCCTCGAAATCCTCCCTTTGGATCTTGGTGGTGGCAATGGTGACACTAGGTTCCACATCAATTATCTTCTTCCCTTTTTCATTCCCCTTGTTCGGTTCTGACTTGGAATCAGAACATGCATCTGATTCAGATGCCTTTAATTCGGCCACCAGTGACTGTTTGGCCCAAAAATCGCTTGTGTCGTGAACAGAGATGTTATGAATTTCACACCACTTACACGTGTCCTTCTTTGGCTTTGTGGTAATGTTTCGAGTCACCTCACTTTGGCTTTTCCCCTTGTTCTATGGTTCGGGTGTGCCTTTCCCTGGCTTCAGATTCGCGGGTCCAAAGTCTCGCTTCTTTTTCTTAAATTTTGTTCGATCTTGGCAGCATATAGATACATCGTGCCAAGTGAGGTAATTTCAAGAAACTCTATTTCCTCCTGAATGTATCTGTGCTAACAGCTGCGGTACCTGAACACCAAATGTTTCTTCTAATCTTTAATACCCAAATTTGTGCATAGGGTATGGAACAAATCCGTCTTCTCATGCACATCTTGATCCCTTTGTTGTCGCAACGTGGTCCATTGGATGTAATTTTCCTCATGGATCCCCATGGGGTGATATTGTTCCTTGATTCCATTTCATAACGAAATCTAAGTGGGTGCAAACAAGAACAGAGAGTGTTCCCCCTTGTCCTTTTTCTCACAGTAGGTTTCCCACCAGTCTTTGACATGGGGGGAAGATTTTAGGAGTGAAAAATTAATATTTTCTTGGTCGTAGAAATCATGGACCGAGAAATACCCTTCCATCAAATTCAACCATCTATCTACTGCGTCTACATCTAACTAGCCTTCAAATACATGAATGTTGAAGTTGAATTGTACCTTGAAAGGAGTGGTGCCTCCATAGTGGCTGTTGGATGGAAATGTGTCATCGGTGGGAAATCGTTGAAGGATCTGGGATTCCTTTGTTTCTTGAGGGCCTCCTCGAGCAATATTTTTTTAGGATCTCCTGCTTCCTTTTATTTCTTTTCTTCCCCCATGGGTGGTCATCGGGGTTTGCGAGGCTAATATTGCAAAGTTTCAACCAAAATGGATCCTTAACTCCTTATACCCCAACCTCGTTGGGGACATGCAAAGAAGGATTGAGAAAAGGAGACTGCTCTGATATCACTGATCCATATTTATGCAGGAACACAATAAAATATAGAAATAAACATAAACACAGAGATTCAACAGAAATAAAACTTCATTTCATTAATATCAAATAAATGAAATATGCTTACAGAAATAATGGACATAAACTAGCTAGGGCGATGGAAGCTTATATCTGAGAAGTGATGTGGAGGTTACATGCCTCTGAACTATGTCACAATGAAGCTCGAAATTCTATTTATTATTGAGAAACAATGGAAAACCCTAAACATTCAAAAATCTAACCTTGGGAGATGAAATTCCAAACTATGGGCCCCGTTGGGGTAAATTGGTACATCAATTTCCCGGGGTCATAAATTTGGCATACGATCTGCGTTTGATGCACACGATACCTCCTTAGAAATATCTATCCAAGGACTAATACTGAGGATAGCAAATTTCAAGTTTAACACTCACCTTCATGGCGGGTGATTTTCCAAAAAAACGTTGTTTAAGGCCTCAAAACAGCTCCGGAAGTTCAGGACACTACCAAAAATTGTAAATTTTGCTACAATTATGCAAACTGAAAAACTGAAAGAAACAATGGTGGGGGTCCAAGTGGAATAGGTGGGTGGCCACCAATATCCACATGTATCAACATTTCTATTTTTTTGTTCAGCTTCATTCAAGTCCTTTAAAGCTTGTTTTTGAATTAAATGTTCATATTTTAAGTTTTTTAAATTAATCATTCACACTAGAACATTTATCGATCCCAGATCAATGTCAACATAGTCTTTCTGTAATTCCCATTCATAAATTCTACCTAATTTTTATACAACAACATATTATCTATGGAAATATTCATATACAAAATTGAAAATAGAAAATGAGTCGGATGGTTATTATTAACACATACAAAGGTGTTAACTCCTTGCTTCAAGTCCCACACTAACCAATTTCATATGTAAGGAGAAACCCAAAAATCCTTATGAGGAACTTATATTATGTGGTTGCTAACATCACTTGCAAGAAATACAATTCTAAAGAACCACACCAACTTAGTTCAAATATTGGGAGAAACCCAAATGATTAATAATTAAATTATATATTCATACTTGAAGAGAAGGATCCTATTTAAATGACAATAATATCACATATAAATCTTATTACTTCAAGATAAAAATAGGTAAAAAAGGTTTTTTTCTAGAAATGTTTTCTCCTAGTGTTTAATTAGGATTTAAGGCCTAAAATTTTTTAGATTGAACTTGTAATTGCATATCATGTGACCTTTAATAAATTTCCATAACCCTAATTCTTCCCCAAAACCTAATTTAATGGATTCTAATAGCATATTATTGAAAAAAAAATACAAGATGAAAGTGTTGTCTTTGGTTATTAATGAAAATAGATTTTTTCTTTTGGGTATGTACGAAAGAAAATAAATAAATGTTTCTAATTGTTGTGTAAAATGAAAGTACTCTTATTATTTTTTGTGCTATATATCCTAGTTCCATATTGGGGAAAGTGGGGTTCCTTTACTCACCTAACTCATAAGTGATTGAAGTAGTCGAAGACTACTCATAACATTACGTGGGTTGCTAAGATGGGTTTGAAGACATACCTAACTTTGGGGAGGTGATAAGGCCAATGTGTGCTTGGAATTGTTTACAAAAACATCATTATTAAATTTATTGTGATATCAATAGCAAGAGTGGGTAGATTTCTTTCACATTATAACCTTGAGAGGAAAGGTGTTGTAGTAAAATTCCTCTCCACTACACTATTGATTGTGACAATTTGAGATTGTGGACAGTGGTTTCCATTACTTAGGTAGAGGTGTTTTTTATTTCATTTATAATTATGTGAGTGATCCACTAAGTATTGTTGTTGAGTCAGGGCCCTAAATGTGGGGAATAAGGGTTTTCTTGGTGTTTTCACTAGTTGGGAGGATAATTTCCCTTAGAGTGGGATTCCCATGTGGCTACCATAGAATTTTAAGACCGGTTTTCATCAATTGGTTGGACATGGTCAAATTGATTTAGATACAATAAGTATTAAGCTTATTTTTCAAAATTTAAGGTGGAATCTTTGATACTTAAAAAAAAAGGATTATTCTTGTTAAGCTTTTATATTTATTTTAAATATGGAAAAATTTTGAGTAACAAACCCACAATAGACTTACTATTTAGGGGATATCACATTATGGTTCCTTGTCTTTCATGGTGGCATGATGATATTTTTTCCCTGGGAGAACCCTATTAAAAAATATGTGAAATAATACTTTAAGAGAGGATACATGATGTAGAAGCATCCTTAGAGCTTGGAAACTCTACATCACCCAAACACATTTTCAATTTAGCTCCATATTTGTTACAAGGTTTTTATATTTATAACATTTAAACAATGGTCTAGTGTTTTCATCTGTGCATTCACTGTTACCTTGGTATCAAAAGTTTAACGTTGGATATGTTGCAAAGGAGGTATCTATCTATTGGCACACCAATTTTTTGAATATAATTAAGTGAGGGTGGGGGTTGGAGGATTTAATATGAAAATTTTAACTTAGACTCTATGCCCAAGCCCAAAACCAACATGCAATGAAATTCCAAAATTATATCCTACATGGATAGTGGATTAGTATTTTGATTAACACTCATTAGTATTTTGGAATCAAGGCCTAAAATTTTAAACTAATTTAAACTAAACATACTTCTACATTCTTATCAAATTTCAACAAAATTTGATGCTCTATAGGTGTCCAAAACTATCATATAATAAGTTTCAAATTGTATTGTCATGTTGACAAAGGACTAGAAGTTTAATCAATGTGCTATCATACTTTAAATATAAGGTATAAAATTTGGATATATTCTAGAGGAAATATCCCTATATCTACTCAAGATATTTCATAAAAATGTATTGAGTTCAAGTATTGTTACATCTCATATTCACTTCAGTGTACCCTAAATTTTTCACCAAATGTGACATACCATTGGGGAACATTGTTGTATCTATTGTATCATGATGAGCCAAAAAATATTTGGATGACTTATGCAAACGTTTTTGGCCTATGTGGTAACCTATACCTATTTGTGGTTAATCATATCATGTTCGTATGGTCCCCATTTCTAGATATTATTTATTCATATGGATTTGGATAAATATCCCTTGGTGGTAATAACTCATCATCATGTCAGTAATTTATGATCTAGGTAGGCATGTGAGTGTCTTGGAATGGATATACTAGCCACACTTGATCTAGGGGAACCTTTGTTCTTATTCAATTCCATTATTTGTATGTGAGATTTTTTTCTCATGTTGTAAATGTTGCCATACCTATTTGGATTCACACTTATCCTATGTAATGGAAATGGCCCCACTTTTTATGTATCACCACACTGTGGTCATGGACTCGTGGGGATGATCTTGCACTTGGTCAGGAATTTTCACATTTCTCGAGGGAGTCTCACATACCATTAGGTATTTGATATTTCCAAAGGTACTAGTCACATCCTTTGAGGCACACTTGCACTATTTTCACTTGCATGAGTCCCCTCCTAATATGGCACGTTGAAGATCATAGAGTGCTCTCCTATTTTATTCACCTTTTGAGTTATTCCACACTTCATCTTTTATGGCCTACTCATTTATACATCACAGTAGCCATTTTGGGTTTTATGACCCATTTTTTAACCTAGAAGGTCGCTTCAATGCTTCATGGAGGTGTCTTTACTTGAGATATGGACATGGTCATGCCTTGGAGAAATATTATTAGGGTACATGAGAATTATTTTAGGTATCATCTACCTTTTGAGGCCTTATTCACTCCTTCCATATTTCAAGTCTAAATGTTGGCATTCTTCTTGCATGGGAGGTTTATAGACATTGCTTTGAGGCTTTGAATATGCATTTTCAATGGAACATTGAGATTCTACACCAATTCGGCCCATCTGTTTTGAAACATCCCCTCCCATAGAGCATTTAAGATACATGTGGTATGTTTTTATTGTAGCTTAATTTAGTATCATTCCTTACATGAATGAAAATTCACTCATTTGTAATTCTCCCAACCAAAATTTTGGGACAGAAAAAATAATAAAGAATGAGAAGGATGTGGAATCCTCATTTATAAATAGAGGCTCTCCTCTCATTCCAAATTGTTGTTTTTTTATATCATTTGAGAATATAATTTGTTGAAGATCCATCTATTCGTGTCAATTTTTGGAGCTCTTTATTTCATGGTTATCTTATTAGTGCATTAAAAAATTGTTGTGATAGTTCAAGACTACTATTAGTAGCTTTCAAGGTCAATCCATTTAACGAGTAAGACTACCAGTAGGAAGGAATATGTCCATGGTTTTTTCTCTTCCATATTCCTTTAATGGTTTGATAAGTGCTCAATATCTTGCCTTGTCTTTACTTTGGTTCCTTAACAAGGGTTTTAAGTATTTTATTCATTCCATAGTTGATATTGTTGGTGAAGGTTTTTACTTTATGGAATCCCTTCTTGTGGGGGTCTTGATACCTTATCTTATAGATAAGAGATTAATCTACCCTAGATTCATAATCTTTTATCCTAATCCTTAATTCAAAGTGACCAATTAGTAGATTTTGATACTACTTGACCCCATAAACCTTAATTGGGAGAAATACACTTATCTTCTCCCAAAAACCAACTAAAAATCCCTAAAATCAAATTCCTTTGTTTTTTTATTGTTAGAAACAAATATAATGGCTATAAAATTTAAACAAAATCTTAATCTTGGATTTTGTTCATTGTCTAGTGCAAATTTAAAGGTTTATTTCATTCCCTAGAGATGTTTATTGAAGGGAATATGGTTAATTATTTATATTTAACCCTAAAATGGCAAACAAAACCCTATGAAATTGTTCTTCAAGGAGGTATCTAATATTTTGTGGGTTGATTTAGGCCATTTATGAAATATGGAAATTGATTTGTAGTAATTAAAATAGATTTGGTGAAACCATAAGGCCAAGGCTTGGTGCTTAAAGTTGAATTCTTACTTATACCTAGCTTATATTTCTAGATTTATTCTACAAATTTATCTAACATATATATTGGTGAAATTAATCTTCTAAGTGCTTGTAATTTCAAAAATTTCATTTGGAGATTTTATTGGTGAATTCCAGGTACTAACATTGTAAACCCTAGGGGACATTAAACATGCATTTACAAGCTCTTTTTTATTCCATTGTTACACATATTTAGAGATATTTTCTAACACTTATTGGGATATTGTTACATGTTATATTTATTTCCCAAGTGAAATCATCTATGGCATCCTATTTTATAGTGAACAATCTCTTTCTTAGATGGTGTCTTTTATGTTTCAAACCTAAAATTTATGTGTTATTTTATCGTAAAATAGATTTAAAAGCTAATGATAGCCCTAATATTACCTTATTTTTGGCATATGTGTAATTGGTAACCAAGGCACACATTGCACCATTGTTTTATTCTAGTTGGTTTCACTATTTTTCCCTAAAGGTAACTTAAATGCAACTCAAACCTCTTGGACATATTATTTTTGAGTGACAATCATTGAAATAAAAAACAAAAGTTGTGCTTGTTCTTTATAATACATGTCAAATTTTGCAGGCATCCCTTATTTCTCAATTGGATATTTGGTAGTTTATGTTATTATTCTTAACTTGCTAACTTTTCAAGCATTTAATCGTCAAAGGAACTTCGCTCAAGTCATGGTATGATTCACAATTTGTGTCCCAAGTGGCATGGGTTAAAGTATATGGAGACATGTTGGCCCATGTGGCATTTATGAAATAGTTTTACTAATGGTGGAATAGTGGAAATTGTTTCTATGAAGATACCAATTTTTCCTAGTGGAATGTACTCATTACGGTATACATATATATATATATATATATAATAATAAAAAATTTAAGCATTTAATCACTTGTTGGAATCCTTGGGTATTTCCTTGTTAAACATAATTATGGTTTCATTGAATTTAATCATAATATGGTATGTACGTAATACAATTTATTTACTTTCATAAATAAATAAAACCCCTTTGATTCTACGAGTTACTTAAAGTGAAGAAGAAATAATATTAAGGTTATATTGGCACATTTCCATTTTATTACCATAGTTATCACCTATGTTAGGAATTTTAAAAAAGGTGCTTTTTCAAGTGGTAATAAGTACCTCACCCAAGCCTCTCATAGTATATGGGCCACACATTTTTTTCCAAACACGTTGGTTTAGTTTCTTTCCTAGCGCATAATCAATATCAAGAGTCAAAATTTGATTTTTTTACAATATGTAAAGGAAATCTTCCTCTAAATTCCCCCCAAAATTTCATAAAAAAATAATTATTGAATTTAAGTGGGTCAATAAATTCAAACATAGAGTATGATAGGAACAGTCTAAATTTTTTCTATATGTGCATATCTCTCTAATTGTAGAAAATCTAACAACAAGATTCAAACTAATATTGTAATGTACTAAAGCAAAATATTGAATCATTCTACAATTTGCAAAAACAAAAAATGATCACACAATCACATAATAAGTAGGAGAAAGAGACAATCAATCACATAACAAAAGATGTATTTGGGGAAAGCACACTGCCTACAACCCCTATATATTTATATTGCATAAAATCAAGATCATGAAACAATACAATGCTATTCATCACAATGAGAAACCTTTGCACTCTACTGACTGTCTGACTCTGATCCTACTCGAATCTAGCTTTGATCTATGCAAGTTTGGTCCAATATTTAACCTTTTTATTTCTTAGGCCTTACATTCCTTCCTTAAGAATTATTGGGATAATTGAGCCCCTATCAATCAAGAAAATCCCAATTTATGATTGAGCAATTCATCTAAGGCTTCTTGATGACCTCATGCATGACTTGTACAATTTTCTAATTATACAACTGATAGTTATCTTCCCTTTAACTTCCCTCTCAACTAGGCCTTCCTTAGAAATAACATGCTCTGGATATTTATAGAGAATTATTAGTTAACTTATTGATCACTACTTGTGAATTAAATCATATTTAATTCACTAGCTCATCTCTCAGCTAAAACTAGTTAAACTTATTTTAACTGAATTTCTTGAGTTAACTAATTACAACTCACAAATAACTGTAATTGGACCCCCTAAAATTGTGGGAGAACTCTATATGCCTCCTCTCTGACCTCTAACTCAAATTTCCTAATCTAAATAAGGCTTCCTGACTCAGTTAACTAATACAAATTTTCATGAGATGAAATTACAATTTTGTTTCCAATTTAATTAAGGGAAAATTAAATCAGAAGCCCCCTATGGTACCATTTCTAGGTGCAATTTTATGGGTTCCATTTCTGGATGCCATTTTCATTATTTCTTGTTGCAAATTTCAAAACTCCCTCTCAACAAGAAAGGAATTCGATCTATCATGGTCTGGTACCTTTGGAATGTTTTTCATGCAACACTTCTCTTGCAAATCCTAAAATTGAAAAGCCTAAAACAAATTGAATCAGTATGATGCATTTGTCATCAAAGTCTCTGACTACTACTGATTATTGCATTGTCTACTGAAAACTCTATGTTGTTGTTTACTCTGCATCTGTGCTCTCTACACTGCTTCCAACTCTGATATGTGCTTTAGTATCTAACATCTGTCACTCTAATATTTGTATTTCTGACATCTGACTGCATCAATCCTACCGATCCTTCCTGATACTGTCTACTGTGGGCACCTCGTAGCCAGGTATGATCCATGATACAATCCATCTCAATGGATCCTACCCAAATTTCTTCTATTGGGATTATGTCTTCACATCACCCCAACTCTCACCTGGAGCTATGGATGCATGTGCTCCCTCTTCCCATCTAGCTTGAAATCCCCCCCTCCTAGAGGTCTCTTCTTGAGTGGATTCTTCCACACAGTCTCCTCTCTTCTTCTCCAATTGTGGCTGCTCCAAAACCTTCCGAGACTACTTCTGAGGCTGCAAGTTGAGAGATAATTTATGTTCCCTCTCAACCACCAAGTCACTAATGTTGATCAGTGGTTGTCATTGATGTCAATCCAAGCAGCACCAGGGCTACCCGATATTGCATGGGAATTTTGACTTGACAACTTACTCTATTCCGAGTCAAGGATATTTTGGATGGTTTCTACTTGTCGATATGTTTTCGTTGATATATGGCACACCACGTCATTATTCACGGTTTGAGAGATATTCATGTTTGAAGTTAGTAACCCCAGTTAGTGAGATAAAACCCCATGGGGTTGTGGCATGACACTAATAATTGGTTGTGGTGATTGAATAGTCAATAATTAATAATTTTTTAAGCTCCTAAAATCCCTCCAATGTACACTTGTTGAAGACCCTCTGAACCTAAGCATTTATATAAATTGTGACCCTCATATCCTCATTATGTAAGGATTTCTCTACTTAAAACAGGTCATCGTGTAATTTTCTCTATAATAATTTTTTTGTGAAGCTTCATATTCTGAAAAAAAAACCCATTTGAGCCGCAATACCGATGAAGCATGTGTCCAAATTTCAGATATTGGTTCGCTATATTTTCGGAGATATGATTTGAGGAATTTAGGGTTTTTGCAGGCTCCCTAATTTCATGTCAAAGAGGTGACCTTGGGAAAATATTCATAACTTTCTCTCTGAGCGTTGGATTCAAATTTCATAAAAAGTGACAAAAATAGGACGGGTTGTAGTTTGTTAGGTATCGTTTTCAAGACCAAAGGTTGAAACAGTGACACATGGAACTTCATACAAGTGTTCTATACTGAACCAGTCTCTAATAAGGTCATGGTAGGATATTGGGCATAACTATTTCTTGAAGAATGAAATATTGATCAGACCTATGGGGTTGGAAAGAGGACTCAGAGGGCTACAACATGACGCAATTTCACACCTTAGAAATCTGAAATTACATAGATACAACAGATTAAATATCGAGCTTCTAGAAGGCAAGAGAAAATATGTGTTCAAGGATAACTGCAATAAAGACAACACATCAACAGTCAAGGGTAAGTCTACTACAACAAGGTAGGTATGATTAGTTTTTGAATTTTAATTTAAATATCATCTTTGACATATGTTTTTGCAGGACAATGCAAGTATTTTGTATGTATGTTTGATTGGGTTTTGTTCATAGATTTTGAACGTATTTACATTTGAATTTTGAATATTTCTCTGACATATGCTTTTCAGGATAGTGTAAGTATTTTGTTTGTATATTGGTTTGGGTCTTATTCATTAATGCATGTGTAGGAAGGAGGAAACAATAGGAAAACTTAGACACATACTAGAAGGACAATGCAACACCAAAGTACCATTACTTGAAGCAAGCATAACAATACCTCAACAACTGCTAGTGTCCAAAGAAGCAGTGTCAAGTCAAGTATCAGGTCGTGTCAAAAGTTATTATTTTAAAAATCAACATTGTAAAATTGTAAAAGTGTCATTATTGTAAAAGAGTCAATTTACCTAGAGTTGGAGAGGCATTGTTGGGAGGTATAAGTGTCATTGTTGGATAATGTTATGGTTGGGTTGCAGGTCATAGTGTGATTGGGTGATTGGTCTAGTTCAAGTAAATCATTGTGAATCATATTTATCATGGATCATTGTTCCTGGTACGAGATTCCACATTCTTGTCTTATTTCTGACCATTATATGGTGGTAGGGAGGTGCTAGGTTGGTGCATGAATTCACCTATAGGTTGGATCTTGTGAACACTTCAGGGTGGTAGGTTGGTCTAGGATGTTGGGGCATCCATTCAGTTGACTATTGAAGAAACCAGGGTGTTGGGGTGTCCTTCCAGTGGGAGATGGAGAAGAATGTTTTTTTATAATTCTAGGAAGTTGTACCTTTCATTTTAGTTGGGGCTGAAGATTAAAAAAATTATTAGAAAAGCGTTCAGTGGTTTTTTCCCAAAGCTGGTTTTCCACCTAAAATTCGTGTGCCTATTGCGTTCTATTTTTTACTTGTGTTACTGGATAAACATCAATAATAATTGAATATTAACTAATGCTTTGAAAAGATTTAAAAGTTATAATTGATAAGGAATATTGATTCACCCCCCCTCTAAGTATTTCCAGCAATTGGTATCAGAGTTTGGTTCCTTCAATAGTAGTCTAACAATTGGAAGGAGATCATGGAGTATACTAACAATAGATTTCCTCTATTCAATGGAAATAACTACACACTTTAGAGTGGAATAATGCAAGTTCTTTTGTTGGTGCAAGGATACGAAGTATGGGAAATTGTTGAAAAAGGCTTTATAGTGACCCATGATGAACAAGGTAAGAAAAATATGGTATATGATGCAAAGGCTAAAGATCTCATTATCATTGGGTTTATCAAATCTCTCTATCTTAAAGTACTGAGTTGCAAAACTGCTAAAGAAGTATGGGGCAAGATTGAGAATATATATGCAGGTGACTCAAAAGTGAATGAATCAAAGCTTCAAATTTACAAGGAAAATTTTGAGCAACTCAAAATTAAGGAAGATGAAAATATTGATGCATACTTACAGCGTGTTGATGAAATAAAAAATGCATTGGAATATTTGGGAGAACCTGTCGACACGAAAATTGTTGTCCAAAAGATACTTAGAACCTTGCCATCAAGATTTAACCCAAAGGTATCTGTCTTCGAATATATTTTGAATCTAGCCAATCTCAGTAAAGATGAATTGCATACAGTGCTTACGGCATATGAAATGAGGATTGAAGAAGGGGACGACACATCTCACCCAGAAAAAACATTTTCCGCATCCAAGAAAACTAGTAAGGATAAGCATACTCCGAAACCAAAAACTTGTAGTTGTAAGGAAGAATAAAAGGAAGAAAATGAAGAAGAATTTCGAGATAAACAATTTACCTACTTCGCATTAAAAATGAGAATAGGTATGGGGAAATTCAAAGGTAAATTTCCATTGATATGTTTCGATTGAGTTGAGGTTGGTCATTTTGCAGCCAAGTTTCCTCACAAAAATGAGGCTGTTACGAAAGGAAAGAAAGGTCTGAGGAAGTTCAACAAGCAAGGCAAGAAGAAATGGTTTAAGAAGAGTTTCTTCTCCAAAGAATATATCTCCCCATCTGATGAAGACAGTGATAACGAAGAAGAAATCAACGGAAGAGTATTGTTTATGGCCAAGCATAATAAGCAAGAAGCATCTGACGAAGAAGGAGACAAAGAAGAAGAGATGGCTGAGGTGGAATTTCAAAACAAATTTATTAGGGTTATCAAAGAGCTCAAGGTCAAGAAGAAGCATGTCAACACTCTTGAATACAAATTAAAGATAGAAAGGGAACATGTCCTAAATCTTAAAATCAAGGTTCAAGATTACAAAAGAGTTGAAGAATCACTGAGGGGAGAATTAAAGGAAAGCAACAAGGAAAGAGAAGCATTGGAAGCTAAAATAGTTTCTCTTAGAAAGAAAGTACAAAATGGAAAAACTCTTCAAAAATACACCAACAGCTCCAAGGCATTGGAAGAAATCATCAACAATCAATGATCAAAAAATGACAATATTGATCTTGGTTACAAAGAAAAATTTTAAAAGGAGACAAGTCCTTCTATGAAAATAAAAAAATATGGAAATGAAAAATATAACAAGTAGGTACACCTCCCAGCCAACTCAAGAGATCGGGACTTGCATGAAGAACCATGGAAGGAAATTCCTTGAAGAAGATTTCCTCCTAGGTTTCAACCTATCTTCTATGGTCATTGTTATTCATGTGGAAGGGTTGGACATAGAGCTATAGAATGTCGAACGTATGTTTGGAATAAATACAGTTTCGAGAGATCTTTCAGAAAGGGAGATTCTGAAACTAAGAAGAATATTAAAATATTTGATCATTTGAGAGATGATGTCGAATGTTACAAATGTAACAATTTTGGACACCTGGCTAACGATTGTAGACTTGTAAGTTCTTCAAAGGAATTATCAAAAAATCAGAATGAAAAAATATGGAAAAAGTAGACTGAAAAATGTGTTATCACTCTCAAGGCTCAAAGCAACATAAACATTTGGTATGTTGATAGTGGTTGCTTAACTTAAATGACTGGATATAGGAATAAGTTGATATCTTTGAAGGAAAAGAATGATGGAACAATGTCTTTTGGAAATGACAGGTCCTCAAACGTCCTAGGAGTAGGTATAGTCACACTTGGAAGCAGTGCATTAGTGAAATATGTGTTGTTGGTTGAAAATATGAATCACAATCTGCTCAGTGTTGGAAAAATGTGCGATCAAGGACACACAATGCTATTTAACTCTAAGAAATGTGAAATCAGGAAAGGCAAGTTCGGTAAAATTGTGGCTACAACAAGCAGAGCTCCAAATGACATATATATTTTGGATGAGACACCGAAAGGGTGATTTTTAGTGAAAGAAGATGAAAGTTGGTTATGGCACAAACGAATGGGACATATAAATTTTGACAATTTGGTTAGGATCAACAAGAAGGAAGCAGTAGGAGAAATTCCTAAAATTTCAAAACCTACCAATACGATATGTGAATATTGTTGGCACGGAAAGAAGAATAAATGAGTTCAAGACAAAAGAACACTTTGCTTCATGTCCATTGGAATTAGTACATATTGATCTATGCGGTCCTATGAGAACAAAAGGTTTAGATGGAGAATTATATTTTATGCTAATTATAGATTATTACACCAGAATGACTATCGTCAGATTCTTAAAGAAAAATACTGAGGCAATCGACTGTTTTAGAATCTACAAGGAATTGGTTGAAAATGAAACCGATTTGAATATCAAATGTCTGAGATCAGATAATGGCATAAAATTCACTTCCAAGGTATTTCAGCAGTATTGTGATGAAAATGGAATAAAAAGGTAATTATCAATAGCCAGAACACCACAAAAAAATGGAGTTTGTGAAAAAAAAATAGAACCGTACAGGAAATGGCCAGAAAAATGTTAAATGACTCAAAATTAGATGATAAATTATGGGTTTAAGTAATCAATACCGTTGTATTAATTATAAACAGAGGTTTTCTAAGGAACAATTGTAACATGGCTCCATACGAATTATGGAAAGGAAGACCGGCTAATGTCAAATACTTCAAAATATTTGGAAGAAAATGTAGAAATTATACAAACATATGTATATCAATATATTCAATCCAATCAAGCAATGTACTAAAGCTAGATACTGAATCCTTCTACAAATCAATCGCGGAAAATAAACCTGATCGCCAATCACAACAAGTAAAGAAAGAATCAAATCAAACCACAACAAAGATATTTTCCCGGGGAAAGCTTGATACTCAAAACCCATCTATCTTATATTGTATATTCACCATGGAATCATGAAACAATTACAATTCACTCTTCTCACAAGAGTATCTTGCACTCTCACAACTGTCTCACACTGACTCAGAAAAAATAAACAAACACTTAGCCAATTCTTAGCCTCTAATCAGCTTGCCTTGCTTGCAAAATTCATGTGGAATGCAATCACTATTATTTAGGAATTTCAGCCTTCAAAAACTGTGCAAGGATCATGGGAAATCCAATGGATGTTTGGTTGCATGCGGGCAACCTACTTATGATACAAATGATAGTTAACATCCCTTTAACCTTTGTCTCAACTCGGTCTCCACTGCAACTGACATGCATGCAAATATTAATAGTAAATCATCACTTGCATGGAAGGTCACTAATTTTGAATTAAATATGATTTAACTCACTTCATCTCTCATTAGTGCAACAAACACTTACAACTATTTCAATTGACTTTGACTCACCTAACTGAGTTAAATAATTACTCGTGCATTAAACTAATGCACTAACTGCAACTCAAACTCCATAACTAATAGAATCACTACACGCATCACCAACCATCCTCAACTCGAAATTCATGAGCTTCAAACTCAGTTAACTATTACAAGTGATTATGAGATAAGATTACATTTTATTGTCCAATTTGAATAAGGGAAAATTAAATTAGACACTGCAACAATTTATTAAATTAAATTGGCTTTCACACTAATGTATCGCTAGGACCTATGGTCCCACACTAGTGTGTGTGCTTCAATTTCTTGTTGAGTTTCAACACCCCCTCTCAACAATAAAGGGATTATCTGCCACCTCGATCCTACCTCTATGGTATTCATATTTTCTCCTAGCAAGCGCCTTCATCAGAATATCTCCATCCTGATCTTCCGTGGGAATGTACTAAAGTAACATAATGTGCCTATGAACATAATCACTAAGATGGTGGTACCATATTTCTATGTTCTTGGACCTATCATGTAATACTGGATTAACCGAGAATTTAATGCAACTCTGGTTATCACAACGTATCATCGTCGGATCCATCTGAGAACCAAACAAACCAACCAGGATCTTTCCCATCTAGATGGCCTCACATGTAGCCTGACTTGCTGCCATGTACTCCACCTTGGCTGAACTGAGTGCCACAGATCATTGCTTCCTATTGTACCAAGAAAATGTTGCCGATCCTATGCTGAATATCCCTCCTAATGTGCTCTTTCTGTCTGATGGACTGCCTACCCAATCTGCATCCGTGAAGAATTGAAGCTTCACTCCCTTTGTCTGTCTGTACCATAATCCATACTGTAGTGCCCCTGAGATATCTCAAGACATGCTTCCCTGCCTTCCAAAAGAGCTTGGTCAGTTTAACCATATCTTGACTTAGTTGGTTAACTGCGTAGAAAATGTTTAGTCTGGTGTTCACCAAGTACATCAGTGAACCTACTAGCTTCCTGTAGACAATAGCGTCCACTACTTCTCCTGAAGTAGCATCCTCTTTCCTCCAATTTCCTGGAAGAGGAGTATTCATGGTTTTACAGCTCTCCATGCGAAACTTACCCAAAATATCTTTGGCATACTTGCCTTGAGAAAAAAATAGCTCACCACCCCATTTCCATATTTCCAAACCAAGGAAATAGTTAAGGAGTCCCATGTCCTTCATTTCGAAATCCCTTGCAATATCCCTCTTGCAAGAAGTTATCAGTTGCTCATAACATGTCAAAATTATATCATCAACATAAAGTACGATAATCAAGAGCTTACCATCAACCACAATCTGGTACAGGTTCGCATCTGCTTCACTTTTGGTGAAGTCCAACTTGGTGAAATAGCTGTCAATCCAAGTGTACCAAGCACGAGATGCTTGCTTCAGCCCATACAATTCTCTCTTGAGTCGAAAGACATGCGACTCACTGTCAAAGATCTTAAAACCTTTTGGCTACTCTATGTACACTTCCTCCTCAATAACTCCATTGAGAAACACAATTTTCACATCCATCTAATGAATGTACCACCCCATATGCACTGAGAGTGAAAGGATAGATCTAATCGATGAGTATCTCACAACTGGTGCGAAAGTCTCCTCATCGTCAATCCCCTCAACTTGTGAGAATCCCCGGGCCAAAAATATGGCCTTGTACTTCTCCACACTCCCATCTGCCGCTTGCTTCACCTTATAAATCCATCTAGATCCAACCACTGAATTTCCGACCAGTCTTGGGACAACTTCCCATGCACGGTTCTTGATGATGGAGTCAAACTCCTCTACCATAGCATCAACCCAAATTGGTTGTTGCAGTTCTTCCCTAAAGGAATATGGTTCTGTCACAATACACTTGCTCATAAGAGCCATGTATCAAGTAAACCTGTCTAGAGACTGTCTCTGCCTGCGCAGTGAAGTAGGTGCTCCTACATGCTCTACCGCATCAAGTCTCAATCTATTATATTTCATGGTGCGTATTCTACCATTTCTTGTGGATGACTCTACATGAGTGTTTTCTGCCACTCCATGATCCTCCGCATGTGGCTGCTCCACATCTTGAGGTTCATTCTTTGGAACCAAGAGTTCCTCATCTGCATGCAAATCCAACTCCCTCTCAAGGTACAATCGCATGGCTTTCTCCTCATCAAATTTATATCCCGTCTCACAATAATCATCCTATTGTTTGGAAAATACACCCAATAGTTGTGGGGAGTATTAGTGTACCCCACAAATATCCTAATCTCAGCTGTTGGTTCTAGATTCTTCCTGGCATCTTTGGTCACATGCACATAAATAGATGAGCCAAAAATTTTAAAATATGAAACATCAAGTTTCTTACCAGAAAAAGCCTCCTCCAGTGTACTCATGCCAAGTATCCGATGAGGACTACAGTTTTGCACAAATACCATTGTGTTGCATGCCTCCACCCACATATGCAACGGTAGGCCCTGATCATGCAACATTGCTCATGCTGCATCCACAATTGTTCTATTCTTTCTTTGTGCGACCCCATTATGTTGTGGGTTATGAGGCGCAATCAACTCTCTCTGAATTCCTACTTTTCTATCTTGAATTCATTGGAGATGTGCTCACCACCATTATCGCTCCTAAGAGCCTTCACATGCTTCCTCATATATTTCTCCACCAGTGCTTTGAACTCAAGAAATTTTGATAACATTTGATCTTTCTTCTGCATGAAGTAGATCCAACACTTTCTAAAAAAAACATCAACAAAGATCACATAGTACTTGTGCTTTGTTTTTGAAGCAGTAGAGGATGGTCCACACACATTTGAGTGAAATCTCTCAATTATTTCCGAAGCTCAGTTCTCCTTCTCATGAAAAGTGGCCTTTGCATACTTCCCTATAGTACATCCCTTGCATGTGTATAATTGTGCAAGAGTACCCTTGGGAAGAATCGTAGAAATATTTTGCATGACCTTCAAGGCTCCGTGGTGTAGATGGTCCAATCTCCTGTGCCATAACTCACCCTCATCCTGGCTCACCACTTTGTCCACCTTACCCATCAATGATGCACAACCATCTACATAAATTTTATAGATATTCTTCACACGAATCCCAATTTTTCTTGGCTTGTCCTGTGGCTTAGTGTTGAAGGAAATCTTTCCCTTCACTGAAAACCACATCATAGCCTCTATACTCCAACATTACAACTGAGACTAAATTTTTCTTCAAGCCTACTACATCCATTACATATTTTAATAAGAAGGGTTTACCTCACAATCTCTGGAAGGTAACTGTACCAATCCCGGTAGCACTATATCGCCCGTCATCACCCATTTTGATATGCATCTGGAGGTCCTTCTCCTCCAAGCTACTACAAAGTTCTTTGTCTCCCTTCATGTGGAAAAATACACCACTATCCAAGTACCACATCGATCCCATTACACTTGACACCATACGTGCAATGAGCGAGAAGTCAAGCTCAAATTGCGAGGCCAAAGCCTCACCAATTGCAGATCCTAAAGCCTTCTTGTTCTTCTTCTTTTTTGGACAATTAGTGGCATAATGTCCATGCTCGTGACAATGAAAACACTTCACTCTGGACATGTCGTGCTTCTTTCCATATTTGTTGGACTCATATTTGGAATAGGATTTCTTTCCTTTCCCCTTCTTCGCCTTAGGAGCCAAAGAAAAATTTTCTTCATCATCATTCTTAGATGAAGATCCATCCCTGGTATTCCACCTGAATTCTTCTTGCACCAAATCCAACCAAAGTCGTTCCAAATCTGGTAGCTTCTCCCTCCCATTGATAGAGTCCTGATAAATATGCAAACCCTTGGGAAGTCCTAGAATATCTAGGCTCACCAAGTCATCATCCGCAACAGTAATTCTGACGCTCCCAAGCTCATCCCAACATTGGACAAACTTTGTGAAATATTTTGGAATGGTGTTGCCTTTCTCCATTTTGATTTTCTTGAGCTTGTCCTTTAGTGCCAATTTTCTATGATCACTACTACTCTAAAACAGATTTTTCAAAGCTTTACACATTTCATATCGTGTTTCTTTTCCATGGAGACTTGAGACAATGTGGTCTCATACTCCCTCCAGTAATATCCTCCTCGCCTTTGCAACCTTCTTTTGCCAAGCATCGAGATTTGTGGCATCTGCTGCAGCGGGTTTGGGAATGTCATTATCACTGCATTATTTCAACCCATTGTCCTCCAATACTGCCTCCATCATGTCTTTCCATGCAATATAATTGGAACTAAGTTCCCTCGAGTGCACACTACTACATTTGGCGGAAATTCCGACACTTGGTTCCGACGCTTTTGACCAAATGTCGGAAATTTCCCCAAATTTTTTCCATCCCGCCCGAAACCATCGCTATACCGACGTTTATAGAAAAGTGTCGCAATACTGACACTTAGAAACATGTCGCAATTGCAACGTTTGGAGGAAGACGTCGCAATTGCGAAACTATGGCCCAAAACGTCGCTATTGCGACGACTGCCTCCAAACGTCGCAAGTGCGACACAATGTCTAGGTGTCGCAGTTGCGACGTTTGGAGGCACCCATCGCAATAGCGACACTTTTTCCGCTGTCGGTATAACGACACTTATATGTGCGCTACATAAAAATATGAAACTTATATGCGCGCTACATAAAAATACGAAACTTATATGCGCGCTACATAAAAATACGAAACTTATATGCGCGCTACATAAAAATTAGAAACTTATATGCGCACTACATAAAAATGATTTTATTGTTTTGTATTCGTCGCAATAGCTACATTAACGTCTGATATCACGTGCGCATTCGCCCTCCGCTCTTTCAGAACAGCATTTGCCCTCAGCTCTTGCAGAACAGCATTTGCCCTCAGCATTCGCCCTCAGCGTTCGCCCTCATCTCTTGCAGAACAGCATTCGCCCTCAGCTCTTGCAAAATGGTAAGTTCTTACTGCAGGCCCTTCCTCCTATAGTAGGGTTGACTCTATTTGGGTTTTTTTGGTCAATTCCATTGGATTGTGTTAGGCTATAGGGTTCTCTCTAGATGTAAAGAATCAAGATTCAATACCCTCTATTATCTTCATCACCCAATACAAGATTAAAATTTTTCCTAAAGAAACGCTTATTAATTTGGCAGCCATTATTTCTCCCTGCTTTAAAAACCCTACATTTAAATGAAAACAAGCATTTCATTTCAACTACAAAATTCTATTAGTGTTCAAATGTACATGTGTGCTACATTAACGTCTGATATCACGCGCGCATTTGCCCTCCGCTTCGTTAACAACATCTACCTCGTATTTTCCCCAAGATTCGCCCAAACAGTAGTCCTTCAGCATTCACCCTCGCATTCCCCCGAGCCTTGCAATAAAGCACCCGCCCTCGCCCCCAAGTGGTATCAAAGACTCGCCCCCGCCCAACAACATTTGCCCTCGCATTTGCCCTAGTTGCTCACTCCTCACTTCTCGTTAACAACATTTTCTCAAAGATTCACTCTCTACTGCCTTCTCAGCTCTTGCAGAAAAACATTCGCCCTCAGCTCTTGCAAAATGGTAAGTTCTTACTGCATGCCCTTCCTCCTATAGTAGGGTTGACTCTATTTGGGTTTTTTTTGTCAATTCCATTGGATTGTGTTAGGCTGTAGGGTTCTCTCTAGATGTCAATCTCTCTAGATGTCAACAATCATGATTCTTTACCCTCTATTATCTTCATCACCCAATACAAGATTTAAATTTTTCCCAAAGAAACGCTTATTAATTTGGCAACCATTATTTCTCCCTGCTTTAAAAACCCTACATTTAAATGAAAACAAGCATTGCATTTCAACTACAAAATTCTATTAGTGTTCAAATGTACATGTGTGCATCACTTGTGTAGGGTATTCCTTTTCCACTTTCACATTATCCAAGAATGTGTGCAGTATAGTTCATATTTTTTGTGATTTAGATTATCTTGAAAAAAGGAAAGGTAAATTATTTCCCATGGAAAAAGAAGGTTTTCCCTTTTTATGGGTTGTTTGGACTTACGTGGAAAAATTTATGGTATGCCTTTCATATTATGTAGTTTAAATTTGAATTAACAGATTATTCTACATGAAAATATAATTACCTATGTGATGTCCTTCATCACTAATTAAAATTATAGGCTTTCAATTTCCTAGACTCTAACTCATTTGATGCTAAATTCTAGGTTCTCATTGGTGGATCACTCTTCCATTGATTTCCTTTCCCTCTGGATCTTGTCATACTTTAAAAGTCATCAATGATACATATATTATTTCAGGTACCCCAAAAGGCTTTATAGTAGAACATATTGTGAAGTTTTTTTGACACTTGATGATTCTTTTTAGAACTGCAACTCGGTCTATGCTATCGAGTTATATACCAAGCAACTTGTCCTTAATAACCACACTATGAGGTAGGTTCAACCAGTTTGAACTTGTTGGGACATAGCATATGAATTTGTGTGATGATTCCATATCACAGGTCTATTATGGTGACAAAATTGAAGACACGTAATGATAGTTATTATGTTAACATTACTAGAAACATTTTCGAAACTATCCATGCTATCAAGATGTCAAAATTCCAGGCATTAGGTGTCAATACTCGTAGCTAATAGATAATAATAATAATATAAAAAAATCACAACTTTAATCTTGAAATATGATTGTTACACATTGGTAACCTATTTCATGAGTTACTATCACCCAAAGACTGCAAAACAAACTTAAAATATAAATTAAACCAACATGAGAATCCAACTAAGGGTTTCTCGACAAAATCATGCCATAACCTGGCATTTTGAAGCCCAAATTTGAATCCATCATAAGTAATACAATGCAAACTCAGATGGATTTTCAATGCATGTTTGCATGCCACACTTATTCTCTGTCTAGATATCATTTTTAAAATGGAACCATTAGTCAAGCCCACAATCCTTTTTATGTGAAAAATTTCAGCTCTATTTGAGCTCTTTTTGCTCCACCAACTCCATAAACATATGCAAACATATATCATGATCTTGGAATTCCATTACATATGTATGTGCCAATGTTCCATAATCATGCCCCATCATCAATTTAATAAATTTCCATTGAATATCAAATTATGGAGGGGCGGAACTTTTTGCTGCAACATTTGGCTCAAAATCAGGGACCATCTCCGTATGAGGTGAATGAGAACTATAGATATTTGAAGAAGTAGATTAGTGCCTTTTCCTTTGGACATGAAGTCATATATAGTCATCCATCACAAAAATTTGTCTTTGTTCATTCTCACCTTGAAAGTTGCAAAAATTCATGCCCTAATTGAAACGACACAAAATTTGAAAGATATAATAAAAATGCAAGCTAGAAGTGCCCTATTAATACAAAGGGAAAACCTTCCTACCTACCCTAACTGAGATAAATTTTGATTGAATAGGAAACATGATATTGCCAATGGAGTTGATCCAACAACTTGTTAAATGTATGGACTAAATCATGCATTTGATTTCCAGGGAAACATGCGCATGGAGAGAAAAAGTGCAGAATTAATGGAAAATCCATACATGCCACTTATAAAAACTACACCGAAAGGTCAAAAAATACTTAAGGCCTTAACTTAATTTGAATCCAAAAATGAAAAAATAGGATTAGTGAAAACACGAGAGTGGTGTGGGTGAACAACATAAATAAAAAGTGAAGATACCTTTCCCCAAGATGCCTTTGTCACTGTTGTATGAAAACATGTTTTCCTTTCCCTTTATACATGCAAGTGAATGCATTATAGGTATGGTGTTTTCCCAGAATAGGAGAAGCCTACTTAAATATATCATTCGTGGATTGAATGTTTAGGTGCCTTAATGTGCAATGACATGTTTCCAGGACTGAATTCAATGCAAGGCATATTTGAAACTCTAACTCTGTCTTCCGGTGTCTTATTAGAAATTATTTCAGTTTTCATTTTGTGTTTTCAAGTTAGATATTGTTTTCAAGTTTTTACATTTATAATTTTATTACAATGTGGCAGACTGATCAGGGCAGTACAAGAACAACCCCGATACGGGATGATCGCGGAAATAGGCCAGCGGAAGAACATGTAAAGTGCCAGCATTGCTCTATCTTCAAGTATTTTAGTTATTTACATAATTGAAATAATATTAATTTTGTTCAAATATGCAGACACCTAGCCATGGTACGCTTGATGATTCCCTCTTTGAGGAAGAGCTTTCTTCATCCCTATCTCCAGTGTTCTTGTTGCAAAAAAAGGCACGAGATGCAAGGTCGGAATTTAATACTTTGATAGACGCGCCTCAAACACCTGAAACAGAAGAGAGGATACAACATCTTATGAGCCAACTAGAAAGATATCAGGTAATAATAAAAAGTCAAAAGGATATTTTTTTTGTTCTGCATGAGATGAATTGTGATAGTTTGATTTTTAATTTTTACATGGACTAAACTAACAAAAAGTTCTTTTGTATGTAGCATTTTCTAGCATTTGTTGAACCCGGTGTTGGTGGTAGTGGGACACAAGGGCAAGAGATTTCCCAACAACCCTCCGTACACCTTCTACTCCTTTAGGTGCCAGCCAAGAAACACACCCTGCCCAAGCAGACACCCAGCCAACCGCTGAATGTGTTGGCAATGATGAGGCTGATATGGCCAACTACATTATTGCGTTTCCTGGAGCTACACGTGTCAGCTCCACAGGGACCATTAATGGCACGTTGCTGGTGAACGATGAGGGTGTCCCTATAAAGCATGTAAAACTCCCAGGTAAATTTTAATATCTTAAATATTTCATGTACTTTATCTAAAACATATTTATCATGATTTTTATTTTTAAATTAATGATAATATCTTCTTCTTCTTTTTCTTCTTCTTCTTCTTTTTTTTTCTTTTTCTGTGTAGGAAACAATGAGTTCTACAGGTATCTGGAGAGCCATGCGTTGGTAATTTTTGGCCCAACCATACGCACAGGGTGGAATTCCTAGAATTCCAACCTGAAAAAATAACTTCTAGATTATCTAGAAGCCCTTTTTGGGGTCGGCACATTTGACAGAACAGCGGTGGCTCGGGTAGCCGACAAATATTTGAAATATACCAGGGACACCTATAGGACGCAATTGCAATTTAACCCTAGATATGAGTGTCCTCTCGCAGTTTCAGAGAGTGAGTGGAGAGCACTCATCCATGACGGAAAAGAGAAAAGGGCAAAGAAAGAAGGAAAAATGCCAACTGGACCCGCAAGGTAAATTACAACTTTAATTCAATAGCTTTAATTTTCTTTATTTCTAAAATAAAAGTGTGCTACGTCATATCTGACTTCAATCTTTTGATGCTAGGTTGCCTGACACCTCAAAGGCAACCAAAGCTAGGATTGAGAAAAGGGGCCATCACAAGCTCGACCAGGGTGGCTACTTGAAATTAGCTACAAGAATTGTAATTAAGTAGCTAAACAGCTTATAATTAATTGTATCGCCTTCCAACGTTTTGTAATCCTATCAGATATGATTAAAAATACACAATCATATGTAATGTAGGGTGATGACTTCGGAACAGAAACTACAGAGGAAGATAAAAATATCGCTTTCCGTTTTGGCTATCAAGCTGTAGTTGAACGTCGCAGAAGCTTGGGGCAGGTCCCAAGATCTAGAATGCCTGATAAGGTAAAACATTAACCTTTCAATATTTTGTTTTCGTCCATAAATTTAATGTCTAACAACTTTGTTTAAATCAGGGGAGCAGCACTACCGACGAGGCAAATAACCCAGTTTTAGAGCCAGATGTAGATGATCCTCACGTGCAACCTGATCATTGTAGTGGGGCCAGGCCGACAATGCTACTATCAGTGAGGGCCGTGACGGTAATTAATTTCCACTTATAATTTTTTCTAATTATACCTTGATGGTTGTCCTTATAACGTTTTTTTTTTAAATGACAAAGAATGTTTCCCTTGAGGATCTTACCACCAGAGAGGAAGACAGGGCAACAGTCCCAACGACGACAACTGGTGCACCAGGTAAATAATCTCATTGCAATTTTTTTTATTAGTATTACCGAACTAGTTCAATGATATTTAAAAACTGACAATTAAAATTTAATATTATCTATTTTTGTAGGCGATGCCCCGTCACTGGATGAGACTAGACATCGTGACAACGCAACTAGGTCAGCGGCGACAACTGATGCACCAAGTAAATAATCTCATTGCAATTTTTTTTATTAATATTACCGAACTAGTTCAACGATATTTAAAAACTGACAATTAAAATTTAATATTATATGTTTTTGTAGGCGATGCCCCGTCACTGGATGAGACCAGACATCGTGACAACACAACTAGGTCAGCGGCGACAACTGGTGCACCAGGTAAATAATCTCATTGCAATTTTTTTTATTAATATTACCGAACTAGTTCAATGATATTTAAAAACTGACAATTAAAATTTAATATTATCTATTTTTGTAGGCGATGCCCCGTCACTGGATGAGACCAGACATCGTGACTACGCAACTAGGTCAGCGCCGACAACTGGTGCACCAGGTAAATAATCTCATTACAATTTTTTTTATTAATATTACCGAACTAGTTCAATGATATTTAAAAACTGACAATTAAAATTTAATATTATCTGTTTTTGTAGGCGATGCCCCGTCACTGGATGAGCCCAGACATCGTGAATACGCAACTAGGTCAGCAGTGCGGGTTGAAAGGCATGAAATAGGAGCAGAGCACGATGATATTGATGATGTAATTAGGAGCTTTAAAAATAGGAAGAAGAAAAAGAAAATTTGACAATGTAAAATATTGTATTATTATAAGACAAACGTTACCATACTTGGAACGTTTTTTTGCGTTATATAAAAAACTCATTTATCATACTATTTTTATTTCAAGCATTAATTGCAATGTTTCCTTGCGTACTTTTTGTTGAATTGTTTTTTTATTAGTTATTGAATATTTTTTTTTATGCTCATGAAAGTAAAAAATGAAATATAGATTGGGTATTGGGGAATTGAGAGTAATGTGAGGGGGGGGGAGGGGCCATAAGAGCTTCCACCTTCACGTGGTTGGCCCTGTTTAGTAGAGAATAATTTATTGGAGCGATTTAATCTTGGAGCAAACCTCCCTTGATCCAGCGTAGCAACAAAAAAGTCACTGTTGACTTAGTTGCTACTCTTTGAGATCGTGGGAGGCTTGTTCCAAGTTCATGCGACTCCAATAAATTGTTCTTGAAAGGAAGAGGAGCTTATTCAGGTATGTTTTAACATTTTCAACATATGTTCTAACATTATCATAAGAATGCATCTTAGAGTAAAAAATACTACATCAATTACTTGTATTTATTGTATAGATAATGATGGATTTTGATTGACTTAGCAGTGCAGGTACAAATCCTCTTGCATCATGAGCAATACAACTTGTCAACCAGGGTCATGTCCAGGATATTTTTTCTTGTGCACTTGACCAGGTTCGTAATGTCACATTTTGTAAGTTCCTTTACAGTTCATAATGCAATATTAAGCTTGTTCATGATTATTATCTAGGTTTTTTGTATGTGTTTTTTCATCTATTTGATTGTAAGCAACTCTGCATGTTTCCTGTTGTTCACTATGATTTCTCCCATTACCACTCCCGGGATGAATCCGACTTTATTGTTACATAGGTTACTTTATTGTTACTATGATTTCTCCATTTACGATTTCATAGGTTACATCATGTAAAGTTGTCAATCTCGGGTTGGTGATGAGATTTAGTTCTCCAGATTTGGGGCTTTTCTGATATTTTCTCCCTCATGTCATTCCTGCATCACCTCGTTGTTTGAGCATGCCAATTATCTACCACTTGTACCAATTGGCACATGTCAATCTTTGAGTGGTGCCACATTTCACCTATTTTCAGTGAGAGTTTAGGGTTTCTCTAACATAGCTTCAAAAATCTGATTCAGTGCCTGCTTGAATATCGTCACATAATACTCATGGTTTGGATTGATGAGCATGTTCTGAATGGTTGGTTGATTCATAAGAACCACCCATATAGTCATCTTGAGATATTTCAAAAGTTTTCTTGGGTTTCCTTTTTCACCGTTTTTAGTGGGTGGGATGGTGTGGGGTGATCCATCAATACTGGTGCTCTTGTAGTAGGGAATTTGTTTTTGGGGATATAAAGGAGCATTTGATGTAGATATCCCATTGGATGCATTCATAGATGGGCACGAGAGGTCAATAATTTAAATTAAAAATATGCAACCTCTAGCATGGCAACCTGAAGGCCGCGAGAGACACTGGTTAAATATTGTTTTGTGTTGGCCTTAATATAGTCGTGATTTCTTTCTATTATCTTAATGCAAATATATAGTCCGATCTCATTAAAATGAGGATTGTGGTTGTATTTATCTTTGGTTGTTTCTCTCTTAATGCTCCAGAAGTTGCCAAAAGTTGCGATAGTTGTTTAGTTTGCCTATTACAACTTAAAAGTGGTTTTTAGCAATGGGAGTCATGTTTTTTAAGGTTCATACTAATATGAAGATCTTGTAATTCTATATTCAGCATAAGAGAAGATGGCCTCTGCTTTGGGCGGTATGACAACAATTGCCACATCTACCTCATTGGGTAACAATGGAAAGGGGAAGAAGTTGGGTGTAATGTTTGATAATTATGGCAGACAATTGTCTTCTCTTTCAGTTTTTTCACCCATTTCCTTTAATCTCTCAAGCAGAAGAGGGACTCTGAGATTACGCGACAGAGAGAAGGTAGTTAATACAAGAGCTATGGAAAAGGAGTTTTACTTCAACAAGGATGGCTCGGTGACAAAAAAATTGCAGGTCAGAGAAAAAATTATGTTTAAAGGAAGGTCACCTGCACGTGAAACTTCACTGCGGTGGATCTTTCCTTGTCCACTTATATTCGATTTTAATGTGTTATTTTAATTTTTCATGGAGAGTTGTTTTGGCATATGGTCTGGAATTCAATTGCACATTTACAGAAAGCATTGTCAATTTGTCTTGCAGGCGGTGTGAACAAACTTGTTGATCTTGTTGGAGTCACCCTTGGGGCGAAGGGCAAATTGTTGTCTTGGAAAGCAAGCATGGTTCTCCGAAAATAGTTAATGATGGTGTGACAGTAGCTAAGGAGGTAATTTGTATATGTGTGCTCTGGTTTTCTTTTTAACGTTGTATTAGTTCCCCCTCTTAAATGTCTTAGATTTGGTAGGCATAATTTGAAAACTCAAAGGTGAAAGGAAACATATTTGTTACCCAGTGGTCTACTTGGCCTATGAACTAGCCACATTAGAGTAATGCATAAATCTTTTCACAACAATAAAAGGAAAGGGTTATGGCTGAGTCAAATTTTATTGTTATTGACAGTGTAATGAAATGTATCTCAATGCTATGGTTTTGGCCTTTTTATTGGTTGAATTAGAGGACCCAATTGAAAATATTGGGGCCAAGTTGGTAAGGCAAGCTGCGGAAAAGACAAATGATTTAGCTGGGGATGGAACCACAACATCTGTTGTTCTTGCACATGTTAGAATATTGAAAAATTCTAGAACAATGAATGGAGAATAAATCTCCCTTCCTCTAACACAGAGAAAATAAAAATTTCTTTGACAGGAGACAGAGTTTCAATACTTTGAAAACAAACTTCTATTCCCTTCAATAACTCAAAAAAAAATATTACACTTCTTCCTCACTGAGAGGGATTACAAAATTATGACTGCTACAAAACGCAGTGCATAAAACCAACTCACTGTCTGTTCAAAACAAACATACTCTGTCTCTAAAACACTCTGTTGTGTTTTTCACTTTCGCATTGTTGTGCATACACACTTAAAAAGTTACACTCAGTCTTTCACTTTTTACACACTGCTGTGTAATAAAAAATTTACGTACTGTCTATAAAAAAAAATACCAATCTTTTTTGTCCTTTTTATTTTTATATGCCGTAACATATAAAACATATTATAATAAACCCTCTTTTAAAAAAAATAAAATTAAAACTAAATTCTATGGCCCACCTTTCATTTCGCATATGATATATATAACATATGTTTAAAACATATGTATATATTAAACTATCAAAACATTAAAGAACCCTTTCCGTCAGACTTCAAAAGTCTGAATAGATTGAATTTCAAACCAAATTCGCATTCCAAAATGGGATGCTGACATCTGCTTAATTTTAACTCGAATTCTCAATCCAATGTGCCCTACAAAAAATTCGGGTCCGGTTTTCAGGTTTTCAGATTCCCTTCAATTTCATGCGATCTGATATTAATGCTCCACGTGTCCTCCTTTTGAATTTACAAAACTGTCGGGTAAATTTATGTTTGTTTAATTTCTGGTTGGTGAATTGCGTTAATTTTGGTTGTTGTGTTTAAATAAAATCTTGTACAGAAATATGGCTGCGACCGTCTACAAAAAAAACTTGCAGGAATTTTAAATGTTAAATTAAATTTCTGGATGGCATGCAAGCAACCTCCAAAAAAAAATGTTGCTGCTGCATCCGTCCTTCTGCTGCAGCAGTTGAAGTTAAAATTAAACAACACAGGGTTTAATAAGTGAGGGTGTAAAGGTAACTTTTTGTTGATAGTACTGGATTAAGATTGTCTATTCATTTTTGTAGGGTCTTATGGTGTTTGGTTTTTTAGTTTTGGGTTGGGCTTATTGAGTCTAAGATAGTTTTTGAGTGAAAAAATTGCTATCAGGTATTAAAAAAAATTGGTTCTTTTGTCAAAATTTATGAGCTTGTTAGGAAATACAAAACTGACAATGGTTGTATCTTAAATTTTTGGAAAATAATTTGAAATGAAACCTTTATGTTTAGGTTGTTGCAGCAGGTGCAAACCCCGTTCAAATTACTAGGGGCATTGACAAGACAATAAAGGCCCTTGTTTCGGAACTCAAAATTTTGTCAAAGGAGGTAAACGCTTGCCTTTTGAGTAGGCTGGTTTTCCTTTTTGTTGATGGTTTGGTGTATCTAATTGAATTAGTTGCCTAAGGTATTTTTGGTTGCAAACTCCTTTTCATTTTTCATACAACATTGGCCTTGTGGAATACATTTGATTGTGTGATCTTGTTAGATCTACAACATTTGTAGTTGTTTAGTCTTATGGCCGAGGTGCACTTTTATTATGGAAATAGTTGATGCAATATTGTCATTTAATCCTTACTGCAGGGTATCATGTTGAGAAGTTTCTTGTGAAACATTTGGTATTCAAAATGACACTTGATCCTATATAGCATCATGCACTTGACTTCAAAATTCATATTCAAAATGTGCCAGACAATTCTTGCAAAATTTCAAATATTTATGTTGTTTTAAACCATTATCTTTTTCATGTATTGGATGCTGAAAATGTGAAAAAGACTTTGGTATGAAACCAATTGGAGAATAATTTACATCAAAACAACCACTTCCAAGACATGATTTAGAAGTAGAACAAATGTTCTTATGAAGCATAGAAAGATATCCTTGATGCATTGTCAATGTTTGGCTAGGGTTATTTTTGGAGAAAATAACTCCTTATTCCTAGAATAGTGATCTTCAATACAAGTAAATGCCAGAGAAGAGAGATCATCGTGTGACGCAAAAAAACTGAAATTGGACCCCTAAGGAGAGTTGGTGTGTCTACAATCGCTCTGTCAGCATTTTCCCCTGGTTTACCCCGTTCTTTTCCTCCAGCCTGGGTCTTAATTGACTTCTTCTTTCTTCGGGTTTATTTATCAAATTCGTAGAATTTGATAAATAAATACCATCCACAATGGTTGGAATTTAATTTATATTCCCGACTTTATATTATCTCCAAGCCTTATAACCAATGTTTAACTTTCAACACTTTGTATTTATACTCCATGTTTCTTTTTAAATAAATAACTTGTAATGAACTTTCGACTCTATATTTCACCACCCAGCCTTACAACAATCACGCTCCAGACTTATGCTAATTATTCGCCAATCGTTTAATTAAACAATTTCATTATACTCCGGCCCCACCTATATATATCAATAACCAATCAAACACTCGTATCGTACCTGGCTATCCTCCGCACACCTTAGTTAACCTCTGGGCAAGTTCAACGTGCGACCACCGTCTGATGGCCCTTCTCCAAATCAACGACTCTTGGCAATTTCGCTCGGCTTCCAACGTCGGGCTTTAACGTGCGATGGTGCGGGTTAAACGGTGGTTTTTCGGGGGTCACTTCGCCACGTGTCGTATTCCCTATGGAATCGCTCGCGAATAGGAAATACCGCCTACTCCGCAAAAGCGGTGCGATATGGGCAACCCGCTTTTGTGATTCCGCTCGTGGTTTTGGTACAGGGCTTTACCATGGGTGCAAGTCTGGTTCCGCTATCCTTTTGTTTGTTAACTCATGTCCAATCCTCGGGTCAGGTTCCGAAAGGACAACAATTTTGTCTCTTTATTAAGCGGGATTTTTATATTTGAACAGTTTTCACGACCCCGGTTCTCTACACAGACCTCACCTTCGGGTGGGGTGAGTTCACAGGGTTATCCAACAATTTACAGGAATTCAAAGACAGAAGAATGGAATTATCAGTACCCAATCGCCTCACAGTTAAACAATTCTTCATAATTAGCAGTTCGAGATAATTCAATGGCAACTAAGCTTGGAAATCATTTAACTGGAAACAATTGTTCACACACAGAGGTTTATTGCAGAAATCCCCTCTCTACTCTCCTCTTCCCTCTCTACTTTTATTCATCCGAAGAATTACAATTTATATACATAACATATGGCTCTTAGGTTCCTCTGAGAGGACCGTTCTAGAAATCAAAAGGTCTAATTATAATAATTCAACTAACTGAAACTGTTCGACTCCTACAACTCTAACTAGTCTAAGTAATACAGTCAGTTGAGGTATTGACACCTAGCTATTACAACTCAAATGTTTTCGAACCCTCCTAGCCACAACATGTGGACAAAACCTCCTACATTGTTGGCTAGTGCCTAATGCCCTTGCATCATCGTGTGACATAAACCTATTAACAAAAGTGAATTCCTTGAATTTCACCAAATGTTTTCTTTGAATTCCTTGCTTTTAAAAGCCAATGATATCCCTTATTGTGTTAATGTTACGTAAATTCCTTGTCCTAGTGCCTCACACTCTACTATGAATGTTTTACCTAAAGTAGGTGCAACCGATGTTGGTGTAGAAGACATAGCATCCATTGAAAGAGAGAATGCCAAAGTAGCCTCATCATTCCATATAAATGATATTTTCTTCAAGAGATATGTGAGTGGACTTGAAATGCATGCATAATTCTTAAGAAATGATCAATAATATCATGTAAGTCTAAAAAATATTCTAAGAACCTTTATTTTCTTAGGAATAGGTCATTTTGTAATAACTTGCATCTTTTGAGGCTCCAACTTCACTCCTTCCTTTAAAACAATATGAACCAAATACTCGAATTCTTATTTCCCAAAAGCACATTTGGATATTTTTACATAAAAATGATTATTCTCAATAATTATTTATATAACTTTTCCACATGTTTAGTGTGGTATTCCCATGATTTATTATAAATATGTGTATTATCAAAGAAAACCAACACAAATTTTATAAGATGGGATCAAGCAAAATTGTTCTTAAGTCGAGCCCGCCGGACTTCAAACGACGATAAACCATAATTCAAACCAAATTCGCGTTCCAAAATAGCCTGCTGACGTCGGCCAATTTTGTGACGCGAAAACCAAATGAATTCTGCCCTAATATTTTTCGGGTCCGAAGTTGGGCTGGCGTACGGAGGGAGAGTTGTGACGCGAATTTCTTATCAAATTCACCCTAATATTTTTTGGGTCCGGATTTCCACTGCGCGAGCGGCCCAAACAAAGATCCGCTCCAATCAATTTCTGCCACGTGTCCTCAATAAAAACTTGCCCTGCTCCCGGCTGCGGGTGCATTCGATGGCGTTTAAGGCGATGGGACATGGATATGGCAATTTCATATCAATCGCATTAACATTTAACGCTGTTCAATTAAGTTTTCACATCAAATCCGCATTAATTAATTTTTAACACTGTTCAAGATCGGACCTCCACTCCTCTTAACGATTCCGCACACTCCAATATTATCTGGCCTTCGGTTCTCATTATTAATGATCAGAGATTAATTATGACGGGCGTCCTTTGATTGCATTGCATTCGGGTCGAAAAAATGGCATTTAGCTATGGTTTGTCAGATGAGCCGATTGCTGGATTACACTGCCTGCTAACTGTGACGATAAGGAGAAGTGGCCAGCTGAACTGCTGCCTAGAACTTGCTGCATATCTTCATTTCTCTCGGTTCTGTCTCTGTCTGTCTTAATCTGTTTCTTGGAATTCTGCTTCTCTGTCTCCTCTTGTGCCCACTGCGCCTGAGACTGCACCCATGCCTCGCGTGCGTCATAGGATGCGTTGCCGCAGGGGGATCACTAGAGGTCAACCCCTGCGCACTCCCTCCAACCCCTCAACAGAGTTGACTTCCGGCCAGTCCAGTGATTATTACGCAGGTCGATATCCAAATACTAGGAGTGGGCGGGGTCGGGTTGTAGGATCTGGCCACCGTACGGATTCCCCTGCTCCTCGCTTCCCCACCGCTAGTTCACCTTCTCCCACGAAGCACACTGCGCAATTTTCCTTTAATTTCTCTCTCAACCGCCCGCGAATCACGACTTTAGTCACTGTGGTCTTCCGCGAGGAGGCCCAAACGGAGGAAGAATGCACCCGTCCGGCGGGTCTGAGCTCGGAAAAAGCCGGCCAACATTCGGGCCTTCAGGAGGGGAGTCGTGGCATGCATGTGGAGGTAGCACCTAGCGATCCTGGACCTTCCGAAGGATGGTGCTGAATCGTGGAGGAACCACCAGAGGAGTAGTTTGGTTAATTTGTTTTTCTTGCTTAGCAGGCCCACTTAATTGGGCTGCTTTTAGTTTATTTTACTGTGCTGGACCTTTGTAATATTTTTGAATTCTGTAAATTAAACGTTCAAGACTGGTTTCCCCGTATGAGGGCGGTCTTCTTAATTTTTTGATTTTTTGATGAAATATTTTCCATGAGTATGGCCAGGCAATGTTTTTGACTTCGGTGTAATTTTATTCGCAATGTTAATAGATTAACTTTACTTAGAATTCTCACATGATTAGCGTTTTTCTTGATCTGTTCAAGGATTTTGGGTACTTTAATTTTTATTTGGAACAATGGACGTCGGTACTCTATCTGTTGTTTTACTATTCTACATACTGATATTTCACTTTCTTATAGATGCCTCGGGCATATTTGGATGCTTTCTCAGATTTGTAGATAATCTCCATGTGGACCGTTACTGGGTTTTATATCATGTCCCTGTATGTGACATGGGGTATTTTTCTATCATTGTATGGGGTGGGACTTCCACTTTTCTGGATGGATATTTGGGTTCCAATCTTCAGATGTGAAAATGTAATGACTTCATGGACTGTTTTACTTCATATAATATATTCAAAACAGTTTTTTTTCTCTTGTGAAAAAAAAAATGATTAATGTTTATCACTCTTCCTTCAAAACTAGCGATGCTGGTATATGTTGCTGGTTTATTGATATGGTCTGATGGTATTTTTATATTTTGGACATATCACACTCCTCACATGATTAGCGTTTTTCTCTGTTGCAGGATTTTGGGTACTTTAATTTGTATTTGGAATAATGGACGTCGGTACTCTATCTGTTGCTTTACTATTCTACATACTGCTATTTCACTTTCTTATAGATGCCTCGGGCATATTTGGATGCTTTCTCATATTGTCGATAATCTCCATGTGGACCGTTACTAGGTTTTATATCATGTCCCTGTATGTGACATGGGGTATTTTTCTATCATTGTCTGGGGTGGGACTTCCACTTTTCTGGATGGATATTTGGGTTCCAATCTTCGGATGTGAAAATGTAATGACTTCATGGACTGTTTTACTTCATATAATATATTCAAAACAACATTTTTTCTCTTGTGAAAAAAAAATGATTAATGTTTATCACTCTGCCTTCAAAACTAGCGATGCTGGTTTATTGATATGGTCTGATGGTCTTTTTATATTTTGGATATATCACACTCCTCACATGATTAGCGTTTTTCTCTGTTCAAGGATTTTGGGTACTTTAATTTGTATTTGGAACAATGGACGTCGGTACTCTATCTGTTTCTTTACTATTCTACATACTGCTATTTCACTTTATTATAGATGCCTCGGGCATATTTGGATGCTTTCTCAGATTGTCGATAATCTCCATGTGGACCGTTACTGGGTTTTATATCATGTCCCTGTATGTGACATGGGGTATTTTTCTATCATTGTCTGAGGTGGGACTTCCACTTTTCTGGATGGATATTTGGGTTCCAATCTTCAGATGTGAAAATGTAATGACTTCATGGACTGTTTTACTTCATATAATATATTCAAAACAACGTTTTTTCTCTTGTGAAAAAAAGTGATTAATGTTTATCACTCTGCCTTCAAAACTAGCGATGCTGGTTTATTGATATGGTCTGATGGTATTTTTATATTTTGGACATATCACACTCCTCACATGATTAGCGTTTTTCTCTGTTCAAGGATTTTGGGTACTTTAATTTGTATTTGGAACAATGGATGTAGGTACGTACTCTATCTATTGCTTTGCTATTCTACATACTGCTATTTCACTTTCTTATAGATGCCTTGGGCATATTTGGATGCTTTCTCAGATTGTCGATAATCTCCATGTGGACCGTTACTGGGTTTTATATCAAGTCGCTGTATGTGACATGGGGTATTTTTCTATCATTCTCTGGGGTGGGACTTCCACTTTTCTGGATGGATATTTGGGTTCCAATCTTCAGATGTGAAAATGTAATGACTTCATGGATTGTTTTACTTCATATAATATATTCAAAACAACATTTTTCATCTTTTAAAGTTTCATTTTTTTTTTTTAAATTGAACACGCCGTCGGTATACCGACGCCTTGTAAGCGTCGGAATTGCGACAACTCAGACACGTCAGAAGAGCGATAGTATAAAAACATCGGACGAACGAAGTTCAAAACGTCGGACCACATTTCGTCGGAATTGCGACAGTTTAAAAACGTCGGAAGAGAGACGTTCAAAACGTCGGACCACATTTCGCCGGAATTGCGACAGCTTACAAACGTCGGAAGAGCGACGTCCAAAACGTCAGACCACATTGCGTCGGAATTGCGACCGTTTACAGATGTCGGAAGAGTGACATTCAAAACGTCAAACCACATTTCGTCGGAAGTGCAACAGTTTACAAACTTCGGAAGCGCGACGGTTCGTGAGACATCGGAAGAGTGACGCTTGTTTAGAAGCGACGGAAGAAGTGTCGATAGTGCGACACTTTTTAAGTGCGTCAGAACTGCGACGGCAAGACAAACCACTTTTTTTTTGCCCTCGACCTGTCGCTCTTCCAACAACTATGTGTCGGAATAGCGACGAATTGGCCGTCGGAATTTCCGCCAAATTTTCTAGTGGCATACTCCAATCTCAATCCATTGAAAGCAATTTCGATCCTGATTTGCCTGTTGCACCAAGAATACTTTTGCAAATACGAAGTCTATTCAGTTACAAACTCAGCTTATCCTCCATTATAGTCTTGTGCTCTCATGCCATATAGAAACTATAAAAACATATGTATATCAATAGATTCAATCCGATCAAGCAATGTACTATATCTAGATACTGAATCCTTCTACAAATCAATTGTGGAAAATAAACACGATCGTAAATCACAACAAGTAAAGAAAGAATCAAATCAAACCACAACACAGATATTTTCCCAGGGAAATGTTGTTGCTCAAAACCCCTCTATCTTCTAATGTATATTCACCATGGAATCATGAAACAATTACAATGCACTCTTCTCACAAGAGTCTCCTGCACTCTCGCAACTATCTCGCACTAACCCGGACAAAATCGACCAACACTTAACCAATTCTCAGCCTCTAATCAACTTTCCTTGCTTGCACAATTCATGTGGAATGAAATTCTTATTCTTTAGGAATTTCAGCCTTCCAAAACTGTGCAAGGATCATGGGAAATCCAATGGATGTCTGGTTACATGCGGAAAACCTACTAATGATACAATTGATAGTTAACATCCCTTTAACCTTTGTCTCAACTAGATCTCCACAGGAATTGACATGCATTAAGCTATTAATATTAAATCATCATTTGCATGGCAGATCATTGATTGTGAATTAAATATGATTTAATTCACTTGATCTCTCACTAGTGCAGCAAACTGTTACAACTAGTTTAACTGACTTTAACTCACCTAACTGAGTTAACTGATTACTCATGCATTAAACTAATGCACTAACTGTAACTCAAACTCCATAACTAATAGAATCACTCTGCATGCCTCACCAACCACCCTCAACTCGAAATTCATGAGCTAACTGAGTTTATCACACTCTGTTGACTATTACAAGTGATTATGAGATAAGATTACATTTTATTTTCCAATTTAATTAAGGGGAAATTAAATTAGACATTGCACCAATTTATTAAATTAAATTGGCTTTCACACTAATGTATTGCTAGGACCTGTTGTCCCACACTAGTGCTTGTGCTGCAATTTCTTGTTGACTTTCAACAGAAAATGCTACATCAAAAGAGAAGATAAAAATTTGGGCAAGTTCGATTCCTGCGACGATGAAGGTATTTTCATTGGTTATTCATGCAAAATTAAGGCTTATAGATGCTACAATCTAAGGTTAAAACGAATAGTGGAAAGCATAAATGTTACTTTTGATGAAGATTTTGTTACAAAGGATGATGATGAGATTATATCTTTAAGAAAATCTGAGGGATCTGAGGGAGAATTTTTGAAGGATGAAGAAGAATCTCCAAAAAAATACCAATCAAATAAGGAAACAACATTCAACCAAGAGGAAATAAGAAATGATCAATAGGATGTACAAGAAAATTCTCCAAAATCTTTAAAAGAATGGTGTCAAAAGAATAATCCGATAGATCAAATCATCGGAAACATAAATGAAGGAATTGGAACCAAAATAATTCGACAACTTCATTCATCACAACAAGCCCACCTTGATTTTTTAGCGAATTTGAGCCTATCAATTTTGAGGAAGCTAGTCAAGATGAAAACTAGGTAGCAACTATGAATGAAGAACTGGATCGAATTGAGAAGAATGATACTTCGGAATTGGTTCCATGACCAAAGGATAAAAATGTTATTGGCACTAAATGGGTCTTCAGAAACAAATTGAATGAGGATGGACAAGTTACTGGGAATAAGGCAAGATTAGTCTGCAAAGTATATGCACAAGTTGAAGGAATTGATTTCGAAGAAAAATTTGCTCTCGTTGTCAAAATGGAAGCTATCATAATGTTTCTCTCTTATGCATGCTCGAGAAAAATCAAGGTCTACCAAATGGATGTTAATTCATCCTTTCTAAATGGTGATTTGGAAGAAGAATTTTACATTGAACAACCCGAAGGTTTTCTTCTCTCTGAAAAGGAAGACTATGTCTGCAGATTAAAGAAGGCACTATATGGTCTCAAGCAAGCTCCTAGAGCTTGGTATGATGATCTTGATGGATATATACATCAACAAGGATTCAAGAAAGGAAGCACCGACAACAATCTCTATGTGAAAGTTGATAAATATAACCTATCAATTATGGAGGTATATGTAGACGATATAATTTTTGGAAGCAATGATGACTGATTAAGTAAAAAAAATTCCACAAATATGCAAAGTGAGTTTGAAATGTCTCTACTTGGCAAGCTGACATACTTTTTAGGGCTTCATATATCTCAGCAGGATAAAGGAATATTTATAAATCAAACCAAGTACATCGAGGAAATTCTCAAGAAATTCAAGATGGAAGATTGCAAGCATGTCATTACCCCAATGGTAACAGATTGCAAGTTAAGTTTAGATGATTTGTCAAAGGATGTGGACCAGAGGTTGTATAGATCTATTATTGGCATCCTTCTATATGTGACAGCTTCTTGGCCAGACATAATGCAGGTATTTGGACAAGTAGCAAGATTCCAAGTAGCACCAAAAGAATCTCATATTGTTGTCATCAAAATAATTCTCCAATATCTTAAGGGCACAACATAATATGGTTTATGGTATCCCAAAAGAAATAATCTAGTTATCCAAGCTTATACAGATGCAGATTGGGAGGAAGTGTTGATGATCAAAAGAGTACTAGTGGAGAAACATTTTATCTAGGTGGTTTCCTTGTTTCATGGTTAAGTAAAAAGCAATATTCAATCTCGTTATCCACAGCAGAAGAAAAATATATCGTGGCAATAGATTTTTGTACTCAAGTTCTCTGGATTTAGCAAACTTTTCAAGATCTTCAATTCAAGTTTGATGAGTCTATTCCCATTTTTTGTGATAACACCAGTGCCATCAATATCTCCAAGAATCTTGTGATGCATTCCAAAACAACGCACATTCCAATCAAATATCATTTCGTTAGAGAGCAGGTAACCAAAAAGAATATCAAGATTGAATATGTTGGCACAAAGGAACAAATTGCTGACATATTTACCAAACCATTACCTTTCTCATCATTTGATTATCTTCGCCTAAAGCTTTGGATTCCACCAAGTTATCATTAGACTCTTTCTCTTATCTAACTAAGTAAAAAAAAGGGGGATTTGAGGTGTGTACAGGTCCGCAGGATGACGTTTGTCAGGGTGAGTTACCCTTTGCCATTGATGACAAAGGGAGAGAGAATGTTATAGGAATACGTTTCATGATCGCAAGGGGATTAATTTTGTTTCCATCAATGCCAAAGGGGGAGATTGTTGATCAGTGCTTTTCATTGATGTCAACACAAGCAGCACCAGGGGATACCCCGATCTTGCATGGGAATTTTTACTTGAAAAATTACTCTATTTTGAGTCAAGGATATTTTGGATGGTTTTTAATTTTCAAGATGTTTCCGTTGATATATGGCACGCCACATAATTATTCATGGTTCAAGAGATATTCATGTTTGAAGTTAGTAATCCTAGTTAGTGGGCTAAAACCCCGTGGGGTTGTGGCATGAAACTAATCATTGGTTGTGGTCATTTAATAGTAAATAATTAATATTTTTTTAAGCTCCTAAAATCCCTTCAATGTTCACTTGTTGAATACCCTCTCAACCTAAGCATTTATATAAATTGTGACCCTCATTTCCTCTTCATGTAAGGATTTCACTACTTAAAATAGGTCATCGTGGAATTTTCGCTATAACTTTTTTTATGCGAAGCTTCAGATCTTGAAAAAAAAAACCATTTGATCTGAAATCCTGTTGAAGCGAGTGTCCACATTTCAAATATTGGCTCACTATATTTTCAGAGATCTAATCTGAGGAAGTTAGGGTTTTTGCAGGCTCCCAAATTTCATGTCAAACAGTTGACCTTGGGAAAATTGTCATAATTTTCTCTCTGAGCATTGGATTCAAATTTCATAAAAGGTGACAGAAAGAGGATGGGTTTTAGTTTGTTGGGTATTGTTTTTAGGACCAAAAGTTGAAACAGTGATACGTGGCACTTCGTACAATTTTTCTCTACTGAACCAGTATATAATCAGGTCATAGTAGGAGATTGGGCATAACTATTTCTTGAATAATCCAATATTGATCAGACCTACGGAGTTGGAAAGAGAACTCATAGGGCTACCACAGGACAAAATTTCAAAACTTGGAGATCGTAAATTACATAGATACAGAAGATTCAATGTCCAGCTTCTAGAAGACAAGAAAAAATATGCATTCAAGGATCACTACACTAAGGAAAACACATCAACATTCAAGGGTAAGTTTGCTACAACAAGGTATGTATGATTAGTGTTTGAATTTTAATTTGAATATCATCTTTGACATGTGTTTTTGCAAGACAATGTAAGTGTTTTGTATTTATTTTTTATTGGGTTTTGTTCATAAATGTTGAACGTATTTACATTTGAATTTTGAATATTTCTCTAACATATGGTTTGCAGGACAGTATAATTTTATTTTATTTTATATTGGTTTTGGTTGTGTTCATTAATGCATGTGTAGGAAGGAGGACACAATAGGACAAATTAGACACATACTAGAAGTAAAATGCAACACCAAAGTACCATTACTTGAAGCAAGCATAACAATACCTCGACAGCTGCTAATGTTCAAAGAAGTAGTGTCAAGTCAGGTATCAGGTCGTGTCAAAATTCAGTATTGTAAAAATCATCATTGTAAAATTGTAAAAGAGTCATTATTGTAAAATATTCAATTTTCCTAGAGTTGGAGAGGCATTTTTGGGAGGTATAAGTGTCATTGTTGGATAATGTTATGTTTGGGTTGTAGGTCATAGTGTGATTGGGTGATTGGTCCAATTCAAGAAAATTATTATGAATAATATTGTATCATGGATCATTGTCCCTGGTACGAGATTCCACACTCTTGTCTTATTTATGATCATTATATGGTGGCAGGGAGGTGTTAGGTTGGTGCATGAAGTCACCTATAGGTTAGAGCCTATGAACACTTCAGGGTGGTAGGTTGGTCTAGGATGTCGGGGCATCCATTCAGTTGACTACTGAAGAAACCTGGGTGTTGGGAGGTTTTTCTATTGGGAGATGGATAAGAATGGTTTTCTAGAATTCTAGGAATTTGTACCTTTCATTTTAGTTGGGGCTTAAGATTAAAGAGTTTATTAGAAAAGTGTTTGATGGTTTTTGACCCGGAGGGGGTTTTCCACCTAAAATTCGTGTGCCTATTGTGTTCTATTGTTTACTGTTGTTACTGGATAAACATAAAGAATAATTGAATATTAACTAATTCTCTGAAAATATTTAAAAGTGCTAATTGATAAAAAAATACTTATTCACCCCCCCCTCCCTCTTCTCAGTATTTCCAACAACTAACCTCTGCTTTTATCCTCAAATATTTACATCCATATTTGAACTCAAGAGTGTACATGTTCTTGACTCTTACACAGATTTGTTTCACCCATCCCATGGAGATGTGTCTAAGGAACATCATTCCTTTTCTAAATATGAAATCATAACCATGATCTTCCAATATCGCTACAGAGACAATATTCTTCTTTAGTCCTGAACATACAACACATCTGTCAGTTTGAGAGGGGAGGCAGAATCCCTCTGAAAGGTAATTGTACCTACGTAGTTCATGTTATACCTCCCATCATCTCCAAACTCGATGTTATGTTGGAGGTCCTTCTCATCCAAGTCACTGAATAGATCTCTATACCCCGTCATATCGAATGAGGCACCACATTCTAGATACCACATGCATCCCATTACAGTGATTTGCATGCATACAATGAGAGTAAAATCAAGCTCCAACTATGAAGCTAGCACTTCAGTTTCTGCTACAACTGTAGGCTCCTTCTTGATTTCCTTTTGTGGAAATTTCGAGGCATATTGCCCATGCTCGTGACAATGAAAACACTTGAACTTGGAAAAGTATCTCTTGCCCTCTTTGCCTTGGGATTTTTTTCACTTGGATTTCTTTCCTTTTCCAACCAATTCAAAAACTTCTTCTTTGACTATGTCGAAGGTCCCATCTTCGGTGCTCTGCCTAATCTATTATATTACCAAGTTGGACCACAAACGCTACTAATCTGGTAGCTTCTCCCTCCCATTCACAGAGTCTTGGTAACTATGACATCTCTTGAAAAGGCCTAGAAGATCTATGCTTATGAAATCATCTTGGGCTACTGTCACACCAACACTTCCAAGCTCATCTCGAAGTTGAGTGAACTTTGTCAAGTATTTTGGTATCGCCTCGCCTCCTCCATATTGATCTTTCTGAGCTTGTCTTTCAGCGCCAACTTCCTATGGTCACTGTTATTCTAAAATGGATATTTAAGTGCTTCCACATAGCATATGGAGTCTCCTTCCCATGGATACTTGATAAAATATGATATTAAACTCCTTCTAACAAGATCCTTCTCGCCTTTCCTACCTTCTTCTTCCATGCATGAAGAAGTTGAGCATCTGCTGTTGTGAGCTCGGGAATATCATTGTTTATGAATTCCTTCAATCTGTTGTCCTCTAGCACTGCCTCCATCATGTCCTTCCATGCTATGTAATTATAACTTCTCTCAAGGGAATATTCGATTCTCAAGTCATTGAAAGACATCTTGATCTATTGTTGGGTCCCAAAGAATAAATCTTCAAATTCGAACATGTTCAAAAAAAACTTGTTTCTTCTCTTCTATTATGATTCCTAGCACTCTGATACCATGTATAAAATATAACAACAAGATTCAAACTGATCTTGTATGTACTAAACAAAAATACTTAATTGTTCTATAATTTGCAGAAACAAAACACGATCGCACAATCGCATAACAAGTAAGAGAAAGAGACAATCAATCACACAACACAAGATGTATCTGGGGAAAGCACGCTGCCTAAAACCCTGCTATCTGTATATTGCATACATTCAATATCATGAAACAATACACTGATATTCCTCACACTGAGAAACCTCTACAATATATTGACTGTCTCACACTGATTGATTAGATTTGGATCAAGTACCTAAGTGATAGCTCAAATTTAAAAGTGTTTGGAAGTGTGCCAAACCTGAGCGACTGGATAGATCTCGTCTTCCTGATTCTGGCACCGCAAACGGTTCGAAAACTGACACCGTATGAAGAATTTATCGCGATTTGAAAAGTCCCGTAAACTGCAATTTTTGGCTTTTGACCAAGTTTGACTGGGCCTTTGAATATTAAAAAAAGAGAATATTCCAGGGAATATTCTTGGAATATTCCCCAGAATATTCCTTCTCGGCTAGTCATATTGTGACAAGTGTCACCATGTTATTTTCAGTTTGGGTGCACGTGGATTTTTAAACCAATTAGAGGCTGCCTCATGGCAGGCTCGAAGGCCGCTACGTGGCCTAGGTATGGCATATTAATTTTTTTTGGTGTTGACCGGAATCGAACATGGAACCTCCCCGCCTACATGCAAGTTCTTAGACCAACCGCGCTACAACAAGTTTCTTAACAATGTTAAGTTCGGCATTTGATTTATTATTGAACAGTTTTTCAATTGGGATTTTCAGAGGGGCCAGCCCCTCACCACGTGACCTCCGGCCCATGACCATGGGCCAAGGGCTTAGGCCCTAACCACTCGGCGGTAAATCTTAACCGTTCGCAAAACTTGGAGTGTTCACATGCATAATTTTAAATGCTGACAAGTCCGCCGACTATCATGATTAACTGTTCCAATGTTAACGGTGACCGCGGGGTATGGGTCCATGTGGCCACCGAAAAATCCATTCAATGTTGCGATAAGGTATGGCGGTAATTGTGGATAACGCGCCCAAAAAATGGTGGATATTCCATTCTAATTGGAGTTTAACTTCATTTCTCCAATTTGGATGGAAGATTTTTAGGGGTCACTAGACAAAATGAGTTTAGGCTCTATCTTGAGCTAGATTCGGCCATTCTGAGAGTGCCAATAATCAATTTCGACTATCTCAAACATTATGTAGAAATTAAACAATATGCATGTATATTACCAGACTCCCCTGATCTAACAAATTAATCTTATGTTAAATATAGAATCCTTCCACTTAATTCTTTACGGAAATTAAATCGCCAATTGCAAAACACATATGAACCAAATCACTCGCACATAACAAGAATGTTTTAACGGAAAATCTTAAAGCTAAAAAACCCCAACTATCATATATTATGTATATCAATGGAACATGTAACAATCTCATACAAATATTAGTACATCAAGCTCCCAGTACAATCAACAATCGTCACACACTGTCATGCAGAAATTTGTATATCTATGCACCAATTTCTTGCCTCCTGACAGCCTGCCTCCACTGCGCAATCCCTGTTGAAGAAGATCCCTGAATGAATTCGATCTTGCCTTGCCTTGACTTCACAATCCTCATTGGCAACTCCAAAGTCTGTGTAGAGGCATTGAATGCATCACTATAGTCACAAGAGATAGTCCCTATCACCCTTTCACCTATCTCTCAACTGGGTCTCCACTGGAACTGACATGCAAGTAGTTAACTGTTGTATTTTTTCAATTGCAAGTGAGTCTCTAGCTGTGAATTAATTAAATAATTAATTCACTAAACTCTCGCTAGTGTATCTTTAGTTAGAACTAGATACAACTAGCACAACTAAGTTTAACTCACTTAACTGAGTTAAACTAAATAATAGCTCACATAACTACTCTTCCAACTCTGTCACAACTTTCCACTATTAGTTATAACTGAGTCCTCCATGCATGAGTCACCAACCACCCTAGGAATTGCATAATTCCTTCAGCCCACTGATGTGCCACACCTATTCACTGAAATAAAGTGCTCCAAGAGAATAAGTTGATATTTAGAGTCTGATTATTATTAAGAGCTAATAATAATCGACATGCATTCTATTTTTAGATTAGCGATCTATAAATAGACTTCACCCAATCTTATAAAAATAGAAATTCATCCAAAGATAGAGTTTTCTAAACCATCTAGAATCAAAATCCTGCTAACTTTAGAATATGCTCACCATTCTAAAAATAGACATACACCTAAAAATAGTCTGCGAGCCCCACTTAGTGAAGGTGCTTAATTTTCACTAAGCTCATCATCTTGCTGAATCTCAACACTCCCTCTCAACAAGATATGTGTTAGGTCCCTATATCACTAGTATAGCCCCTTATTATTGTTAGTGTAAACCCCTTATTGTTATTATTGTACCCTTGTAACCCCCATTTTGTTATTATTGTGCCCTTAAATTATTATTGTTAGGTCGGCTAGGATTACATTGTGGCCCACTAGGATTACATTCTGGCCCCATGGACTCCTATATATAGAAAGGAGGTTTTGTAAATTGTATCATCCAAGAATTGTTCATTTATGTAATGTATTGGAGGTTTCCCCCTCGAAGTGGCTCATTTCTAAGGCGTTGATATCTCTTTTCTTCTCTTTTTGGAGCTGGTTACACAACATTTGGTATCGGAGCTTTGGATTCTAGGGTTTCGCTGCTCCAAACAGGTCATCGTGGAATTTTCGCTATAACGTTTTTTCTACGAAGTTTCAGAAGCTGAAATTTTTAGGGTGCGAAGCTGAAATCCTGAGGAAGATTGTCAAAACAATTCAGAGCTTGGTTCGCAATATTTTCGGAGATATAATCTGTGGAAGTTAGGTCTTTTTTCAAGCTCCTAAACAGGTCATCGTGACATTTTCACTATAAATTTTTTTCTACGAAGGTTTAGAATCTGAAATTTATATGGTGCGAAGCTGAAATCCTGAGGAAATTCTCCAAAAAATTTCAGAGCTTTTTTCGCAATATTTTTGGAGATATGATCTGTGGAATGTAGTGCTTTTTCAGGCTCCTGAATTTCATCTCAAAGAGGTGATCGTGGGAAAAGTTCAATAAATCTCTCTCTGAAGATTGGATTGGAGTGCCGTCAAAAGTGGTCACAAGTACACAGCCTGTAGTTTCTTTTCTATCAATTTCAGAGACAAAGGACAAAACAGTGACACGTGGCAAGTCGTACAAGTTCGCTCTACTGAACCAGTCCAGAATTAGGTCATTGTGGGAGATTGGACACAACTTTGTCTTGGAGAATCAAAATCAGGTCAGACCTGTGGCATTTGAAAGAAGCTTCAGAGGGCTACTACAGGGCTGAATTTCAGATATCGAAGATTTTAAATTACAGAGATAATTCAATTTCAATATCGATCTCCTAAAAGCTAGTAAAAGGTGTGTATTTTTTTTCCGAATTGCATAAGTCTTGTTTGAAGAATCAAGTTGAATTGATTCCAAGGGAATCTTGTAGAATAGATATCAATATTGGATTCTAAAATGGCCCTAAAAAATAATTCAACACCCATTAAGCCTTCAGAAGGCTCTACTATGACTCATGAAGATGAAGAATTGCAACATGATCTATCAAAATTACAAGAGCAAATGCAACATTTTTCACTCTCGCAAAGAGCAACAAAAAATGAAATGGAAGTTTTGAAGAAAGGCATGGAAGTGAAGATGGACGGTTTGAAGAAAGGCATGGAAGCTAAAATGGATGGCGTGGAAGCTAAGATGGATGACATGAAAGACAACATGGAAAACATGAAGACTGATCTAAAAGCATACATGGAAGGCTTGATGACAAGCTTAAAACCAGAAATGATTCCTAATGGCGGAAATATAGGAGAAGAACCTCATGATGAGAACAAAATAAATGTTAATCGTGATTTCATAAGCTCGAATGTTGGCGGGAAGAACCACCATATTCCAAAAATGGATATGAGGAAGTTTGATGGAAAGGATCCTGTAACATGGATACTACAGATGGAGCAATATTTTCATCTCCATAATGTGAAAAACACACAAAAGGTATGCATTGCAACTTTACATTTGAAAAAAAATACATTTGTATGGTATCAATGGCTTTGCTCCCGTAAAAAAATTGTCACTTGGTCAATTTTTACGGAGGAAATGATAGCACATTATGAGGATACAAAGAGAAACACCTTCTTTAGCCAATTGATAAATCTCAAACAAAAGGGTTTAGTGGGGAAGCACATTGAGGACTTCCAAAAATTGAATATAAGGGTAACTGATCTTACAGAGGAACACAGGATTGATCTCTTCCTAGGCACTTTAAAGGATAACATCCAACATGAAGTTCGCGTTTTGGAACCTGATTCATTGGAGAAGGCATTCAGGCTGGCAAGAAAAGTTGAATGTAAAATTATGGCGACAAGGAAACCTACCACTCAATTCTATAAAGAAGGAAGTGTTGCTACACCTAGATTTCCACAACCTACAAGGTTGACACCACAACAATTGGAAAAAAAAAGAGCAAAAGGGCTTTGCTACAGTTGTGATAGAAAATACACTAAAGGTCATAAGTGTGCTGAGAAGAAATTATTTTACATAGATTGTGAAGAAGAAGAAGAAAATGAACAAGAAGAGGATCTACACCAGGAACCACCCCTAGAAGAAGAAGAAATAAATCCGACCATATCGTGTAATGCGCTGGCAGGAATTACCACTCCTCAAACTCTCAAGATAGAAGGACATATAAAGAAGAAAAGGGTAATAGTGTTGATTGATTCAGGTAGCACCCATAATTTTATTCATTATAAGGTAGCCAAGGAATTAAATTGTTTCCTATACCCGGCACCAGAATGTCAAGTGATGGTTGCAAATGGAGGAACTATAAATTGCTCTGGAAAATGCCATAATATCAAGCTAACCATGGGGGAATATGTATTGACTAGTCCAATGCTTGCCATTCCTATGGGGGGTGCTGATGTTGTACTAGGAGTACAATGGTTACAATCTTTGAGGACGGTAGCTTTTAATTTTCAAGAACTTTTCTTGAAATTTTTTTCAGAAGGAAAGGAAGTCGAATTACGGGGTATTGCGGGGAAGCCAGGAAGGATAATAAACTCTAATGTCATGACAAAGCTTCTAAAGAAAGAACAACGAGGCGTAATTGCACAATTATGCTCACTAGAAGTTCCGACATCAAAATCATCTATTTCTGCAGATCTCCAACAAGTCTTGGACAATCATTCCAAGGTGTTTGAAAATCCCAAAGAACTCCCACCTATTCGTGATCATGATCATGCTATTCATTTGATTCCAGGAAGTGTTCCTCCAAACATCAGGCCTTATAGATATCCTTACTTCCAAAAAGAGCGAAATTGAACGTATGATTGCAGAAATGTTAGAGGCGGGTATAATTCAACCCAGTCAAAGTTCTTTCTCTGCTCCTGTAGTGTTGGTACACAAGAAGGATGGATCATGGCGAATGTGTCCGGATTATAGGGAGCTCAATAAGCTCACCATTAAAGACAAATTTCCCATTCCTTTGATTGATGAATTATTGGATGAATTACATGGAGCAATTTATTTTACCAAGTTGGATCTTCGTTCAGGATATCATCAAATTAGAATGAAGACTGAAGATATTCCAAAAACAGCATTTCAAACTCATGAGGGTCATTATGAATTTTTGGTCATGCCTTTTGGCCTTACCAATGCACCTTCTACATTTCAGGGTTGATGAATTCCATTTTCAAACCCTTCCTTAGAAAATTTGTGCTAGTATTTTTTGATGATATACTAATCTACAGCAGGTCTTGGAAGGATCATGTTGAACATGTTGACAGGGTGCTCAAACTATTGCGGGAGAAACAATTATATGCAAAAAAATCCAAATGTTTCTTTGGAGTACAAGAGGTGGAATATCTGGGTCATATTGTATCTCACGAGGGTGTTAAAGTGGACCTAACAAAATTAAAGCCATTAAGGAATGGAAAGTTCCCACAACCATAAAGCAGTTGCGAGGATTTCTCGGGTTAACAGGGTATTATCGCAAGTTTGTTAAGAATTATGGGAGAATAGCGGCACCTCTAACAACATTATTGAAGAAAGATGCATTTTCATGGACTCCTGAAGCAACTAAGGCCTTTGAACATCTTAAAGAGGCAATGTGCCTAGCACCGGTCTTAACTACGCCAGACTTCACAAAAACCTTTATTGTGGAATGTGATGCCTCAGGAAATGGAATTGGTGCAGTTTTAATGCAGGAAGGAAGACCCATTGCATTTGAAAGTCATCCAATCAAAGGAAAGTATTTACAGAAACCTATTTATGAGAAGGAAATGTTAGCAATACTACATGCACTAAAGAAATGGCGAACTTACCTAATGGGAAGACACTTCAAGGTAAAAAGTGATCATGATAGTCTTAAACACTTTTTGGAACAAAGACTATCGTCAGAAGAACAACAAAAATGGGTCACAAAGATGTTGGGTTATGACTTTGAAATAATCTACAAAAAAGGAAAGCTGAATGTTGTTGCGGATGCACTCTCAAGAAAGAATGAAGAGGTGGAAGCATTGCTTTGTGCCATTTCTATTATCCAACCAGATTGGATAACTGAAGCAAGAGATGAATGAAAGAAGGACAAAGATGTATGGATACTCATTCAAAAGTTGCAGCAAGATCCTAGTACATCTGATACATTTAGTTGGAAAAATGATTCCTTATGGTACAAAGATCGCTTATATCTTTGGAAGAATTCCCAACTAAAACAAAAGATTCTTCTGGAATTGCACACTTCTCCTTTAGGAGGACACTCAGGATTTTTAAAAACTTACCACAGGGTGAAGAAAGAATTTTTTTGGGATGGCCTTAAATCTAATATTCGAAAGTTTGTGGCGGAATGTTTGGTTTGCCAACAGAATAAAGTGGAAACAATTAAGACCCCAGGACTTCTACAACCTTTATCCATTCCAGGTCAACGTTGGGAGGAGATTTCAATGGATTTTATCACGGGTTTACCTAAGTCCGAAGGAAAGAGTGTCATCATGGTGGTAGTTGATAGACTTACCAAGTATGCACACTTTTGTGCATTATCTCATCCATTTAAAGCAAGTACGGTTGCTACTACATTTATGGACAGAATTCAAAAGCTACATGGAAGCCTAAGGGTTATTGTGAGCGACAGAGATCCCATTTTTACTGGAAATTTTTGGACGGAGTTATTTTCTTGTTTGGGTACTCAATTAGCTCATAGCTCATCTTATCATCCTCAATCTGATGGTCAAATTGAGATATTAAATAAATGTTTGGAAGGATATCTTCGTTGTTTTGTATCTGATAAACAAACACAATGGGTCAAGTGGTTACCTCTCGCTGAATGGTGGTATAACACTTCCTTCCATACTGCAGCAAAAATGACCCCATTTGTGGCACTTTATGGATATCATCCACCATCCATCACATCATCTTTAAGGGAAAATTCGAAGGTTCAAGCAGTGGAAGATCACATCGAGCATCAGCAAGAAGTTCTCCAACTCTTAAAGGATAACCTGGATTTGGCACAAAATCGAATGAAACAACAGGCAGATCAACATCGTAGCGAGAGAAGTTTTGATGTAGGAGATTGGGTATTTTTACGGCTACAACCATACAAAAAAATGTCCCTCAAGCAAGCAAAGAAGGATAATAGATTATCGCCAAAGTACTATGGTCCTTACAAGGTGTTGCAAAAGATTGGTACTATGGCATACAAATTGGAGCTTCCTGCTTCTTCGCGAGTACATCCAGTTTTCCATGTTTCATGTTTAAAGAAGGTTATAGGTGAAAATCTTCCAGTTCAAACAATATTGCCAGAACTTGATGAGGAAGGAAAAATCATATTGGAACCTGAAGCGGTCACAGAAACAAGAACTCGACAACTACGGAATTGATCAATTTCAGAGTATCTCATCAAGTGGAAGAACTTACCCACTGAAGATTCTACATGGGAGGATGAGAATTTTATACAGAAGCACCCAGAGCTACTCAAGCGTTGAGGACAACACTTTTTTGAAGGAGAGGGCATGTTAGGTCCCTATATTACTAGTATAGTCCCTTATTGTTGTTAGTGTAACCCCCTTATTGTTATTATTGTACCCTTGTAACCCCCATTTTGTTATTATTGTGCCCTTAAATTATTATTGTTAGGTCGGCTAGGATTACATTGTGGCCCACTAGGATTACATTATGGCCCCATGGAATCCTATATATAGAAAGGAGGTTTTGTGAATTGTATCATCCAAGAATTGTTCATTTATGTAATGTATTGGAGGTTTCCCCCTCGAAGTGGCTCATTTCTAAGGCGTTTACATCTCTTTTCTTCTATTTTTGGAGCTGGTTACACAACAATATGGATTACCCTTCACCCCGATCCTGTCTCTATGGTATTCGAATTTTCTCCTGGTGAGCGCCTTCGTCAGAATATCTGCATTCTGATCTTCCGTAGGAATGTATTGAAGCAACATGATCTTCCACGGCACACAATCTCTGATATGATGATACCATATATCTATATGCTTAGATCTATCATGAAACACAAGATTAATCGATAGTTTAATGCAACTCTAATTATCACAATGTATCACTGTAGGATCTAAATGAGAACCAAACAAACCGACCAGAATCTTCCTCATCCAAATAGCCTCACATGCAGCTTGACTTGCTGCCATGTATTCTTCTTCCGCTGAACTAAGTGCCACAAATCTTTGTTTCCTGCTATACCAAGAAACTGTTGTAGATCCGATACTGAAAACCCCTCCTGATGTGATCTTCCTGTCCGTAGGACTGCCTACCCAATCTGCATCCATGAAGCCATGCAAATTCACCTCATCCATCTATATGTACCATAAGCCATACTAAAATGTGCCCCTGAGATACCTCAGGACTTGCTTGCTTGCCTTCCAAAAGAGCTTGGTAGGATTAGCCATCGCTTGATTAAGCTGGTTCACCTTATATCATATATCTGGTCTTGTATTAACTAAATACATGAGTGCCCCCACCAACTTTCGATAGACAGTAGCATCCACTACCTCTGCCAATGTAGCATCCTCTTTCCTCCAATTCCTGGAAGAGGAGTATCCATGGGCTTGTAGTCCTGCATGTGGAACTTACCAAGTATCTCCCAAGCATAATGTCCTTGAGACACAAACAGTTCACCTTCTCGCTACCATATTTCCAATCCAAGGAAATAATGAAGGAGGCCCAAATCCTTCATCTCAAACTCCTTTGTAAGATCCTCCTTTCATGAGTGTATTAATTTCTCATCACCCATTAGTATTAAATCATCAACATAATGAACAATGATTAAAATCTTACCCTCCACCACAATTTGGTATAGTTTTGCATCTTCCTCACTCTTGGTGAAGCCACGTCGAGTGAAATAGCTGTCGATCCGTGTGTACCAAGCACGAGGTGCTTGCTTCAGCCCATACAACGCTCTTTTGAGTCTGCACACATGCGACTCACTGCTGAAGATCTCAAATCCTTCAGGCTTCTCAATGCACACTTCTTCCTCAATGATTGCATTAAGGAACGCAGTCTTCACATCCATCTGATGAATGTGCCAACCCATCTATGTTGAGAGAGCAAGGATGGTCCTTATGGAAGAATACCATGCGACATGTGCAAAGGTTTATTCATAATAAATCCCCTCGATCTGTGAGAATCCCTGGGAAACAAATCTTGCCTTATAATTCTTGACGCTCCCATCAGCAGCTTGCTTTACCTTGTAGATCCATCTCGAACCTACCACTGATTTACCAACCGGCCTTGGAACAATCTCCCAAGCATTGTTTCTGAAAATGGAGTCATACTCCTCCACCATGGCATCTACCCATGTGGGCTCCTGTGCTGCTTCCTCAAAGGAATATGGCTCTGTCACGATACACTTGCTCATGAGAGCCATGTATCTAGTGAATCGTTCAGGTTAATGTCTCTATCTGCGCTGTGATGTAGGGAATCCTACATTCTATGCCGCATCAAGATTCAGCCTCTCAGCTTTTGTGGTTCTTGTACGGTACAACAACCCTCCCCATTTGAAATTTTTAAAATAAATTTCATTTAGAAATAGGTCCCCTTTCTTTTTTAGATAGGAATAAAATATTTAGAGGAAATATGATCATTTTGATTAAAAAAATTAAGGTTAATTGTTATAAAGACATATATATTGCATATCTTTAATACCAAGTGTATATAAACAAATGAGACATTGAAAAATTTTTGGTCCAATGAGATATAAAGACTTTATCACATTAACATAATACATAAAAGTATTCAATTGGAACAAAGTTCGATGTGATACAGTAATCGCAATCGCAAATCGCAGATATCTTTAAGTTGTATATTTGTTTTTTAAAAACTCCGATGTGATTGAACCAATCACAATCGCAAATCACAAGAGTTTTAAGCTTTCACATTTGTTCTATATAAATTCGATGCGATGTGATTGATCGCAATCGCATTTCGGAAGAGCAATGTAATATGCGCTTGTTTTATAATCTCTGATGCGATGCGATTGATTGCAATAGAATTTCGGAGGAACAAACATTATATTCACTCATGATACTAAAATCCCGATGCGATACACCATCATCGCAATCAGAAATCGGCAGAGATCATGAAATCTTATTTGTTGTCCCTCTTGAAAATCCCCGATGTGATTAATACTTAATCTTTATATTTCACATTGCGCATATGTTATTTATTCATCAATTTATTCATCACAATCGCACGTTTCAAAGGGAAAGTTTTAGGTTCTCATTTCAAAACCGCCGATCTCCTATTGTACGTTTATTATTAATAGAAAATCAAATGAATGACGATTATTGATTCTATTTCGAATACGTTGAGTGTGACTTCTAAAGAGAGAATTTAAGTTTAAAATACGGAGTTAATAAATGAAAATCAACAAACAAATCTTTCATATAGTTGTTCTCTTTATTCTCTTTTTACCACGTTTGAAAGCTTTTCTCCATTGCAGAACTACAAAACACCCAATCCTTTCATTCGACGAGCAAGGGAAATGTTACCAGACAACAAAATGTCTAAGAGATCTATGAAAGAAAAGGTCACTATCATTGCAAAGACCCCTATTTTCACCACGGTACATAAAGAGAAACCAGCCAGAATTAAGCTGGTTACAAACACATCGTGCCAAGGTCTTTGAAAAATCTATTGGGAAGAGGTATATAACCTGATTGAAAGGGAAAACCCTAAGGTCACTGTGGCAAAGGCAACAGTTCCTGATGAAGACAACTCAGAGTCCAATTCAGAAACTTTTCTTCAAGCACTTGCGAATTCATTCCTGCACCAAATTTCAGCTCGGGCAAACATTTTCCCTTACTATGATGTAATCCGATGGGTGATAGATAATGTCACCATCCAGAACAGGACGTTTGTTTCAGCTACTGGGACAACATTTGGGTCATTTAAAGCAAAGGACATTAAAGCAATGTACCACCTTACGGACCCGCAAAAATCTACAACAAAACCTTTATCAAGGAATTTGCTGCAAATAATGAAAATCAGTTTGATCCAATCAGAGAATTGAGAAGAGCTCCAGAAAAGCACAAAAACGAGGCATCAAGTATGTACTTTGTGGAGTCCCTTTTGCCTCCATACTGTTATGCTGCCACAATGATGTGCAGGCTATTTGGAAATGATAATTCAGCTAGGTTTTCTATACAAATGGTACCTTTAATCCATTCTGCTCTAAATTCCGAAATCATGGACTGGGATATCATTATTTTAGATAAGATAGCCAATAGAATTCTCGAGTATAGAAAGGAAAGGGACACAGGAAACACAACCCCATTTTACTTTTTTGCATATATTCTAGATGCCCTATGTTTCAACTCTGAATTTCCCATGTTAGGACGGAAATGGACCCCCAAAGATCCTGCTCCTATTCATATATATCATAAATTCTTGTGGAAAGTTCATTTAAAAAAAAATGTTTATAGAATTTTTCACGATTTCCTCATCCCTGTTTATCAAACCATTTTTAACCGATTCCCTCCCAAGCTTTTTGAAAAAGCTAAAATTGATATATCCTTGATTGGGGACTGGTTCGGAGAAGAAATATTTACCTATATCAGAGTCTTCGGGTGCATTGTAGAGCCCCATATTATGCCTCTATATGTTCTCGATAAACTGTTAGCACAAGATATTTCCTATCAGTTAACAATAGAAGGCATGTCCAGGTCTTTGAAGAATAATAAAAAGTTGATGTGGCCTACATTTCTCCTCCACTGTGGAGATTATACTCTTAATAACTTCACACATGCTAAGAAGGAGGTCATCAAGATAAGAGATCTTAAACTCTCTACAGTCTCGGGAAGGCAATATGACCCAAAGAAGGTGGTGTTTGATTTTACTACTTCATTTTCAATCGCTCGATTTGAGCATGAACCAGATGAGTTCGATGATTTGTTTATTTCTATTGATAATTTTTCCCAGGTCTATAATTTGGCCAAGTCTAAGTTTCAGACTGAAGATATGAATAAATTCATGTTATTTAGAAGCCAGAGACTGCTAAAATCTCCTCTAGATCAATTAAGAATTCTTGTGCAAGAGTCTGAAACACATCAAAAGGAAAAAGAGGATACATCTGGCAAAGCAGCTAAAGAAACATATACCAGCAGGATCAATGTACAGACTGAAGAGGTAAGCACAAATGGAAAACCTGATATGCAAAAAGAGAATACCAATGGTAAACTCAATGTACATATTGATCAGCAATCTACAGCTCAAATAGAAAAAGAAAACACAGGTACTGAGACCAATGTGCAAGCAATAAAAGGAGATATGAGCAATAATCCAGATTCTCAACTTGGAAGAGAAAAAACTACTGAGAAAGTAGTGGAATCTGCTGAACTTATAGTTTCTTCCCATTTGTTGAACCAATATGAGCAATTTTCCCAGCAAATAAGACAACAAAATAATCCCCAAGTTAAAGTTATGGAAGATCAAGATATGGAAGTTATTCCTGAACATCCTACAGGTGAAATTGTGTTAAAAGTAGAAGAAATTCCTCCTCTAGACATATTTTACATTCCTAATCATAAGGTTGTTGTTAGAAAGAAGAGGAAGAGGAGAAGAACTGACCAGGATTCACTTTCAACATCACAAATGGAATTTATGAACATTGTTTATAAAAATGTTGAGGTGAATCCGTCGTAGGATATCACCAAATTATCTCAATACGCAGGTGCCTATAGTGCTGCAACTATAGACAAAGCTTCTGAAGTCTCTCAGTTGATGAAACTAAAAGACTTACTTATAGTTATGCTAGAGGAACAAGCCACATAGAATCAGCAAAAGATTGTTCAGTTGGAAAAAAAATTGCAAGATGAGGAGCTTAGATATAAACAACTGGAAGACCAGCTTAGCATTGAAAAGAAGAAGATTGATGAACAAGCCTTGAACAAACAAGAACAGTTGAGTCAAGAAGTAGAAAAGTTACAAAATCTTCTAGAAAATGAGGAAAATGCAAATATTGAACAAGAGAAAATATTTCAATCAGCATTGGACAAGTTCAAGGATTACCCTAAATTAGATCAATTCAAAACTGAAGCTCTTGAAACAAACAAACCTACTATCTCGGCAATTAAATGAATTTTGTTTAAAGTTGGAACAAGCTGAGCCATTGTGCGAAATAATATCACCTTTGATAGATGAAGCAGTCACTCTCAGGCAAGAAATTGATGATGTTGATGACAAAATTCCTGAATTCCTTTCATGGCAGGATACAGAGCAGGGAAGAAAAGCTAATCTTCCCAGAATTGAGGAGAGACACAAGGAGATTTTATTTATGGAATGGGAACAGTAGCTGATGAAAGCAGAAAGAGCCATATCAAGAGCTAAAATTATTATGAATAATATAACACAATTGATTAATGACATCTTTTATGCCACTAATTTGATCTCAGATTGTACCCCAGGAAAATTACCAAAAGTAAAAGATGCTGATTTCAGGTGGAAGGAAGAGATAATCAATAAGAATCAACAGATTAGAAAACTTCAAGGAATTTCATGGGATATTATGTGGACTTATCTAATCAAGCCACACAGTAAACAAATGGCCATCAAATTCCTTTCAAATGTTATTAATTGTATCATTCCTGAAAAATCTGATGCTACGTATACTGGGCAGTTACCTTCAAGGCTAAGTCATCCAACAGAAGTCAAAGATATGCTAAAAATGTGCCATATGGGCACATTGAACACATGAGATAATCAATGAATCGGTTTTACTTCAATATCGCAATTTTGTTTACAGATTTCCGATGAGATAGATTGTAGCAGTAGTTTTAGTTATTTTGTTTTATTTTTAAGTTCCTATTTAAACCCCTTTCATGCATTTATAAAGGGGTCCTGAATTTGTAATATTTTGACTTGGATGTTACATTTTTGTACTCCATTGACTCTTATATTTTTATAAAGGATCACATCTGGTGTTTTATGGAAAATTGTCTTTAAGAATTGCAGTTATGTATCTTGGAGTCTGTTTTACATTGAAGTGCTGAATTTGGATATTGAATTGCATCGGGAAAAGTATCAAGATGAATACGGTATTTCTATCTATTCACTGTTAGTTTTCTTATGTTATGAGATATTCTCTTTAAAAATTGCAATCATTTATATGTACTTTTTTTACAATATTTCTTTATACATATCATTTCTGAGTGTGTAGAAATATTCATCTCTTACAGTATATGCAAATGATATATAAAACGATGAATACAATGTGTTCTTATAACTCTGTTTAATTTCTTAAACAGATTTATCTTTATTTGTTATTGCATATCTCAATTAAACTATAATACATTTTCATGGTTATTGATTTAGTTGAAACAATTTTAAATTTTTATTCATATTTGATACTCGGGTTTAATTCTAGAATTATTTATAAGTTATAAATTAGATTAGATAGTTTATTTCAGTCATTTAGTACCATTTTCCATTCATCCAATCATTCCATCACCAACCCATTTAAGTTATTAGGAAACTGGTCCTATCAATCCAGTCGGAGCCACCACACCAAACAGAAAAGGAGTTGTCCTAAGGTCCCGACTGGGTGGTTTTCCCCCAATGTTTGAAGCAGCAATTTTTGAGGCTTCAACATTTTTGGCGCTAGAAGGAGGGCCTAAGCTATGAATGGCAGATAAATCCAAATCTACAGGCCATTCTAAGAGCGACTCACCCTCATCACCTTCTTCAATTTCTTCTACATCTCAAATTACTAGGAAGAAATTGATAGAAATATTCAAACACCCACTACCAAAGTCTCGAACCAATCAGAAAATCAACCTCCTGAGTCTCCTAAAATCGAAGCTTTAGTTCATAAACTTCAAGGGTTCTCATTATCATTAGAAGAGTCTAAAATATCTGAAGGTAGTGTTACCTCACAATTTGTTTCTTCCAGACTTCTCACTAGGTCACAAAGTGAAAAACTTGGTATTCCTCCAAAGGAATTTACTTTACCTAGTAGAGTTAAAACAAGAAAAACCCCTTCAGAATCAGAGAGTGATATTAGTTGTTCATCGTAGATTCTGTTAACACCCAATCTGAACCTCAGGCTGAAAAAGGAAAATCAGGGTAACAACTAAAACCACGCTCAGCCTTGTAGCTATCCCTACAAGAACGGGAGAGGGCTCTCTCTGTAGAATAGATATTCAATAACACAATAAAGAACTAATTTTAAGCTAGGTATATAAATGGGAAAAGGAGTTTTGATGAATTACTGAAATTTCAGGGATGTATGGGACAAGAGGACAGTATGAACTGAGGAATTAAATCAGGATGCAGGGTATTTCATGAGGCAAGATAGGCAAGAGATTTAGCAATCAAGTTTAAATAAGATGGAGTGGAAAGACTGTTGAGAAGCTGAAAAGGGCATAATAAATGAATCCTTTTCAAACAGAAGAAAAGATACAGAGTATGAATGATTCCCCAAGGTAGATCATATAAAATGGATTCTACCTTTCTAACTTGAAAACATTCAACTGGAAATGTTTATGAAGGAACGGTGAAACATAAAAATGTACATATGAAACACAAAGGAGATACATATGCTAAAAATCATACCACATGAATCCCACAAATCAGAGATGCATCACTTTATTAATTCCCTGCCAAACTGTACAATGGAGCGCAGAGCTCACTGCCACACTATTCCCCTACTTCCGAGTTTTCAGACCTTAGAATTTCAGCCCTTTACAAATGATTAGCATTTACAATAAATAGACAGATTTTGTGGGAATATAGATAGATGGAAAGAGGATAAATCATAACTGAAGATGGAAAACCGAGAGCCAATAATCTCTCCGTAAAGGAAGAGCTGCATTACATCTGGTCAGTGAGAAGGCGAAACGTTCTAATCGTAGATATTTTGTACTGAAGATGTGACTGCTACCATCCTGTTTTTTGACCTTCCTGATTGTTGCGTTCCATATGTCGTTTGAAGAAAAACTGACATTTTATTAATATGCCTTTGAAATAAAACTGAAATGAAATTACGCTTTCATGAGGGGAAAATTTATTTTGAATGGGAAAAGGGAAGGGAAATGGGCGGTAATCATATGAAAATCACAATCGAAATCGGAGCGGGGCGGAGAGATGAACAAATTGTAGTATGGTGCCATCGCAATCGAATCAGAGTCGGCAGGATATTGTTTGAACGGAGAACGAAAGTTCCGATGCGATTAGGAACTGGCCCTTTGTAATATAACAAAATGGATAAATTTGAATTTTGCAAATGAGAGGGGCATTTTGGTAATGAATCGACAGAGGAATTAAATGGTGGGATCGGGGGTTACAATCGCAATCGGGGATCGAAATCGGGAGATGGGCGGAGTGATACATATAAAACTTCTGATGCGATTGGGGGAGGTCCCTTTGCATGCGATAAATATAACCAAATTTTCAAAGGGCTGGGCCTTTTATATGTGATTTGGGCAGAAGTACTGATGGTGGGCCCGGGGGGGGTTAATCGCAGTCAGAAATCGGAGGGGAGCGAAGTGTAACATATATGGGAATGTCGATTGCGATGGCGCGATTGAATGTGGGCCGTCCGATCGGCAGGGAAGATCGACGGTGCTGGATCAATCGGGGGTTGTTGCGATCGAAGGAGCGGATTGAGAGTCGGAAGGGAGACTTGCGATTTATCGGATCAGAGTTTTGTGCGATTGGCGGATCAGAGGATGTTGCGATGGGCCAATCAGAACATTCAAATAAACGTTGCGATGCGAAAATATTTGTGATTGCGATGGGAAGCAGGGGGTTTTATAATATAAAACTTTATTATAATGTTTTATTATAAAGCATGGTGGGGAAGTGGTTGGGAACGGCGGGGGAGTATGTATATATATATACGAACCTTTGAAATATTTAACATAAGGTTTTTCAACGGGAATGGAGGGGAAGTGGTTATGAGGGTGGGGACTTTATAATATAAAGTTTTTTTTTTTATTATTATAAAGTTCTACGGGAAATGGAGGGGAAGTGGTTTGGGATCGGATTTTAATATAACAATGCGATTTATAATCGGAAAGGGGGAAAAGGGATTTTATTAAAGAAATATAAAACTTTAATAAAACAAAGTTTAAGGAAAAATGGGAAATAGGGGGTATATGAGGGTATAAGGACTTTTACTTCACTTAAGCATAAATTTCAATCCAGAAGTCAGTTTTGAGAGTGCAATATACCGTTGGAAAACTCTTTTCGGGCTCTTTCTGCTGGATTTTCTTGGAGAATTATTTGACGTTGAACATGCTGTGAAAAACTTCTCTGAAAGGCAGGGTGATGATCTTGTCAGAGATGGCAGCTTCTGAATTGTGACTGAAGGACAAAGTATTATGATTTCACCTCAAAACATGGTTTTGAGGTGAAACTTGCATCAAACTAAATAAATGATCTCTCTGATCTTCCTGGTGCTGTGACTTTGTATTTATTGACTTCCTCATGACCTTTCTGATCTTTACTTGACACTTGACTCATTAATCTGATCATGGTGAGGCCCTAGAAACTAATGAGACCAATCCTATGAAATACTGATATGATTTTGGGAATGAAAGTGACTAATGACTGAAGACCATAGGAAGTAAAATCAGCAAGTACCTCATGAGGGAAAAATGATAAAAAAATACTACCATTAATGAAACCATGACCTAGCGGAATGGTGAAATTTATTCGGTATGAGACACCTAATATGAAAATGCAAAAGAGTAGTTTTGATCACTGATGGCAGTATGACTAGAATGACACTAACAGATTCAATCATCTGTTTCCCAAAACCCAACTTAGAAAATTGCAGTTGTCTCATCATCATCAGCTGCCCAAACAACATCTTTCCAAACAACATCTATCCAAACACCAACTGTCTCTTCTAGTCCTTCAACTATTACTACTCAAATACAAGTCGTTTCTTCAAATCCCTCAATTTTTATCCCAAAAATGGCACAAGCGGCACCAATACCATGGGCTAGACCAAGAGCTGTTAATATGGCTGCACCTTTACATGATTTACCAGATCATGCTAAAAAGTGGCTACCAAAATTCAGTCCTGACATGAACATAGAAGTTGAAGAACACATAAATAACTTTATGCTTGCTGTAAATTTGAATGCAGTAGAACATGAAGATGTTGTGGTTAGGTTATTTCCTTATACTTTGCAAGGGGAAGCAGGATCCTGGTATTTTTCGTTACCTTCAGGTTCTATTACAAGTTGGGATATTTTTCAAGAGCATTTTTTAACCAAATATGGAGATGATAGATCAATAGCTACCCTAATCAATTATCTCTCCAATTTGAAGACAGAACCCAAAGAACCCATCAAATATTTTAATTCCTGATTCAATAAACTCTTGAATAAGATCCCTACAACATCACAGCCTAGTGAGCAGGTTAGAAGTGAATGGTATATCACTGCTTTGCCTTCAAACATAGCAATTTTTTTTCGATAGAGCAGCTTAACCGACTTTGGCTGAGAACATGAAAGAAGCGATTGCAGTGGAAAAAAGGATTGTTGCTTTGGATAAGAAAAATGCCATGGAAGAAAGAAAATCCAAGAAAGTCAGCATTAAGGATTATTCAAAGAAAAAGACACCAAGAGATCCATATGACATGGAAGGTTTACAGAAATTTCTAAAAACCATGTCTAATGAGATGGTTGAGATTAAAAAACAAGTGGCAGAGACTTATACCAAAAGACCATTCAGAAATTTCAAAAGAAATCAAGTTGAATCTAAACCTCCCAATTCAATTTCTAATGCAGAATCAGAAGAGGAAGAACAAGAATATACTCCTCCAGTATCAGATGAAGAAGAATAAAAAGAGGAAATAGCTGAATTACATGGAATGTGGGATTTCATTCTCCCTAAATCGGATATTGAAATAGAACAAGAAGCCATTTCTGTAAGTACAAGGAGAAAATATGCATCGGAACTTGTTCAATCTGTCCCTAAGAAGAAAAATACAACTCCAAGTACCAAAGACAAATCTCTTGTAAAGAAAACTTCTCCCTTACCCACTCAAAATCAACCATATTCTTCTAATCCTCCTACATCAATGTCTAAGACTTTGGTGGTATCAGATCCTATGGATTATAACATTTTTGAAGACATGAAAAAGACTGGAGCGAACATTTCCTTACATGAACTCAGCAAACTTAAACATCAACAAAAGTTGTTATTAAAATAATTAAATGCTACACCTATTGCTCCTCTACCAAGTGGTGTAGTTTCCAAAGCAGCTAAAGGGACTGGTAAGCCACCAAACAAAGTAGATGCCACAGATATTGTTCTTATTGGAGAAAAATCAAATTCTCAGACACCTCCTTTTCTTTTGACTTATGAAATCTACAACAAGAATTTGCAAAATTGTTTAATTGATTCAGGAGCATCCTCTAATATAATGCCTACTTCAGTCTGTGCAAAATTGAATATTGAACCACAAAAGTCTGCAGTTCACATTGTTCAATTGGATCGCTCTAAAGTTCAAGTTGTAGGAGAAATCAATTCAGTTACCATCAGACTAGCTTTTGATCCTAGAATTGTCCAAAGAATTGATATTCTAATTGCAGATATTCCTGAATTCTATGGATTAGTCTTAAGTAAATATTGGTCTACAAATCTTAATGGTTACATCGCAACTGATTATTCACATATGTGGCTTCCCTACAAAGGGAAACCAAATCAAATAAAATTTGAACGAGAAAAACACATGATGCACACTGTAACTGAATTTGAACAAGCAAATGAACCTGTAGCTTTCAACAACAATATCCTTGGAGGTTATTCTGCTAAGTCATTCCTTGGGAACTTCAAAGCACCATAGTCACCCTTTACTGTCAATACTTTTGTTTCACAAATTGAAAATTTTTCACAATCTGATTCTTCTAGAATAGTTAATATTTTTGATACATTTGTAGATAAACCTATAGATAAGTCTTTATTTTGGTCATTATATTTTGATGGATCAAAATCTAGTGAAGGAGCAGGAGCAGGATGCATCTTAATTGATCCAGAAGGAGAGAAAACCATGCTATCATGTAGACTAGAATTTGAGTGCACAAACAATACTGCAGAATATGAAGCCTTGATCCAAGGGCTTTATAAAGCTATAGGGTTAGCTGTCAAATACTTGAAAGTATATGGTGATTTTGAAATTGTCACAAGACAAGTAAGGAACACCATCCATTGTCTTTCAGGACATCTCAAACATTATCAAACCCTTGTGCAAGACCTTACCACTCAATTTTTAGCATTTAATATCTCTTCTATTCCTAGAAATCAAAACACGTCAGTTGATTTGTTAGTTAATGTTGCATCCAAACTCCTCCCTGCTAAAGATTGTAGTCCTGATAGATTTTCAGTAGAATTGATTTTTCGCCCATCTATTCCCGATAATATCACAAACTAGAGAGTATTCTATCATGATGAAGATATATTGAATTTCTTGACTTCAGAGAAATCCTATGATGAACAAATTATTGATGAAAATGATCATGATCTTCAAATTACCTCAAAAAGTAATGAAAATCCCATTCCCAAATCTGTTGTTAAACTTGAGGATCTATATGATATAAAAGACAGATTCAAGAAAGTTACTAATGCTAAACTTCAAAGTTCTACTTTGAATTTTGAATTAATAAATCTTGGCTCTGACTCTAAACCTCAAAATGTTAATCTAGGACTCAATTTAACTATAGAGGAAAGAAATGCTTTCATCAAACTTATAAGTAGGTATAAAAATGTCTTTGCTTGGAATTATGAGGACTTAAAAACTTATGATACTTCTGTTATTCAACACACAATTCCAATGCTTTCTGATGTCAACCTGTTCAACATAAGTTAAGAAAGATTCATCCAAATCTTGAAAGTCAAATCAAAACAAAACTCAAGAAACTTTTGAAAGCCAAAATCATTTTTCCTGTAAGGCATTCCAATTGGGTTTCCAACATGGTACCTGTCAGGAAGAAGAATGGTGATATTAGAATCTGTATTGATTTTAGAAATTTAAACAAGGCATGTCAAAAGGATAATTTCCCATTTCCAACCATGGAGAAAATACTCCAAAAGGTAGCTGGGTCTGAACTCATGTCCTTCCTTGATGGATTTTCAGGCTATAATCAAATATTATTACATCCAGATGATAGATTGAAAACCACTTTCAGAGCCAAATGGGGAACCTATGCTTATCATAAAATGGCTTTTGGTTTAATAAATGCAGGAGCTACTTTCCAGAGAGCCATAGACATAGCATTTAAGGGTCTGATTAATAGATCAGTTGTTATTTATCTTGATGACATAACAATATTTTCAAAGAAGAGAGCCAATCACATACATGATCTGAAACAAATATTTGAAAGATATAGAAGGTTTGGTATTTATTTAAACCCAAAGAAATCCTTCTTTGCTCTCAATGAAGGAAAACTCTTAGGGTTTTTTGTGTCAAAAGATGGTATATATATTGACCTGGACAGAGTGAAAGAAATTTCTGATATTTCTTTACCTCATAACAAAAAATCCATGCAATCATTTTTAGGGAAAATCAATTTTGTAAAAAGATTCATTCCCGATTTTTCTCAAATTGTTTTACCTATGCAGAATATGATTAAGAAAAATTCAGTATTCAAATGGAGGTATAAAGAGAAAGAAGCCTTTGATGCAATCAAACAAGAAATCATTAATGCACCTACATTGAATACTCCTGATTTTTCTAAAGATTTTATTCTGTATACTTTGGCCACCGAAACATCTTATGTTGTTGTTTTAACACAACTCAATGATCGACAATAGAAGCACCAATTTATTTCTTTAGCTCAAACCTGCAAGGAGCTGAGCTTAATTATTCTGATGTAGAAAAACAAGCCTTCGTTGTGTTTAAGGCAATCAAACATTTTAGACCTTTTCTCCTAAAAACACATACAAAAATTATTGTCCCATTCTCTGCAGTGAGACAATTATTAATTCAAAAGGAAGTAGGAGAAAAGAGGGCTAATTGGGTGACAGCTTTCCAAGAATATGATATTGATATTAAGCCAGCCAAGATTGTTAGAGGTCAAGGTTTTTGCAGATTATGAGCAGGAGCTCACAACATACCAAAAAATCAAGATCCAGATAATGTTGTTAAAGTAAGTCGGGTAAGTGTTACAGATTCTGAATCTTAGTATGTTGATCTGATCTTTTACTTGAAAAATGGGTATGCTCCTTCTAATATCAGCTATAAGATCAAACGTGCTTTAAGATTAAATCCTATTAAATATGAAATCATTGATGATGTGTTATTAAGAAAGAATTATGATTCAATCCTATTGAGATGTCTTGAAAAGACTGAAGCAAAAAAGGTTTTGCAGGAATTACATGATGGACCAGTAGGTGAACATTTTGGAGGTGATAACACAGCTCACAAAGTCATCCATGTTGGATATTATTGGCCTACCATTTTCAAAGATACACATGATTATGTGAGGAAGTGAAAAAAATTTCAAACTGCTAGTGGAAGACAAAGGAAGCCAGCTTTTCCTTTGCAACCAGTAAGTATTGAGCAACCATTTGAACAATGGGGGCTTGATATTATTGGTGAAATAGTACCTCATTCTTCCAAACAGCACAAATACATCCTTACAGCAACAGATTACTTCACAAAATGGGTAGAATCAATTCCTTTAAAGGTAGCCAATTCTGATGCAATTATTGATTTCATTGATCAATTCATCATTACCAAGTTTGGTGTACCTAACGCTCTTGTCTTTGACAATGCATCTTACTTTTCTGGAAATAGTATAATGGAATTTGCAATCAAAAGAGGTTTTAAATTGAAATATTCAGCAAATTATTATCCACAAGGTAATGGTCTAGTTGAATCTACTAATAAAAATCTCATCAAAATCATTAAAATGACCATTGATCAAAATCAAAAGAATTGTCACAAGTCTCTAATATTTGCATTGTGGGATGATCGTATTACTCATAAAGCTTCAATAGGAACTTCACCTTTCGATTTAGTTTATGGAAAAAAGTTGTGACATCATCAAATCTAGCTCTCCCATCATTAGCTCTAGTGCAATTTATTGAAGAAAATCCTTCCTCATCTATTCAGTTGAGATTTGATCAAATCCTTAAATTAGAAGAATATAGAGAGAAAGAAAAAAGTATTCATGAAAAACATCAACATCTTGTAAAATCTTCTTTTGATTCAAGTTCCACCGGCTCAAAAAATTTGTCAATTGGTGATCTTGTTCTGAAATGGGATAAAGCATATGAAGAAAAAGGTAAGCATACCAAATTTCAGAAAATGTGGCTTGGACCATTTCAGATTGCTGAAAATATAGGCTCATATACATTCATACTCCAAGATTTAACAGGAAAGAGAGAATCTCTTCCTGTAAATGGGCTTGTCTTAAAGAAATTATTTTCATAAGGAGGTAACCCCTTCTTACTTGTACATATTTCTTTCTGCAATTTTTGTTTGTTTTGTAAATAAAAGTTGTTAATAAGTCTCTAATTGACTTTTTAATATTATAAAATGTCTTAGGAAGAATATTATAAATATTTATTTTGTGTAAATAAGAATTTTTAGGGAGATGATTACAGTTTTGGATAGTTTAAAATAAAATGTTAAACTTTGAAAATGTATTCAAAACATTTTCATGATCTTTTGAAACCTTGAGGAAAATGTAAATAATTATAAGTTTATTGAGCAAAGAAAGGTTATCTATAAAATTAAAGACTTTTTCAAGCTTTAGCACTCAAAAAAATCTGAAAATTGTCATCCATTGATTCTTAAGGATAAAACTATTTCACCCCATCCATTTAGGTTGTGATTTTTTAGAACGTAATTCTAAGAAATTATATATAAAATTTAAGAGATAAGAGGTCTCATCACGAGCCTACTTACCATGATCATAAGAAGTAATAAAACTGACATTACCAACACTGCATACCAAAACAGGGTAATGGCTTATAAATATAAGACAATGGGGTCTCATCACGAGCCAGCTTGTTCAGTTTAATTACAACTAGTGATTAGCATTGTTATTAACTGGATACCAAACAAGAACAATGGATTTTAAACTAAAAAAATAAGTAAAAGACAAAAAACATGAGATAATATGTCTTATGAATTTATCTTTTAAAGATTCATAATCTTAGTTGGATGGGACAGTGAATGGTTAATGGTTAAAAGGTAACCCTGTCGAGACTATGAATGTTTGCAGGCAGCAGAGGCAATGCCTATGACAATAGAGTATATTACAAAAGCTAAACTTGGAAAGGTCCCCTTCATTATTATCAACCAGTCAAAGCTTGAGAAAACTCAAAAAAAAAATATTCTTAAGGAATTAGAAAGAAATTGTAAGTGATTTTTATTCTTTTTCAGAGTTAGACTTTATTTAAATTTCTCTAAGATAGTTTTCATTTTCTTTAAAAAAATTTACTTACTAGAAATATAGTATTCATTTTATTTTTTTAAAGATAATTGTTTCTTCTAGTGAATCGCTAATTGTTGTACGGCACAACAACCCTCCCCATTTGAAATTTTTAAAATAAATTTCATTTAGAAATAGGTCCCCTTTCTTTTTTAGATAGGAATAAAGACTTAGAGGAAATCCGATAATTTTGAATAAAACAATTAATGTTCATTGTTAGAAAGACATATAAATTGCATATCTTTAATAGCAAGTGTATATAAACAAATGCAACATTGAAAATTTTCCGATCCGATGAGATATAAAGACTTTATCACATTAACATAATACATAAAAGTATTTAATTGGAACAAAGTCCGATATGATATAGTAATCGCAATCGCAAATCGCAGATATCTTTAAGTTGTATATTTGTTTTTGAAAAACTCTGATGCGATTGAACCAATCGCAATCGCAAATCACAAAATTTTTAAGCTTTCACATTTGTTCTATATAACTTCGATGCGATGTGATTGATCGCAATTTCATTTCGGAAGAGCAATGTAATATGCGCTTGTTTTATAATCTCCGATGCGATGGGCCCCATCGCAAATCGCAAATCGCAAAACAAAAATGCAAACTCTTTATTAGGTCATTTGCAAAAATCCGATGCGATGCGATTGATCGCAATCGCATTTTGGAGGAACAAACATTATATTCACTCATGATACTAAAATCCCGATGCGATACACCATCATCGCAATTGGAAATCGGCGGAGATCATGAAAACTTATTTGTTGTCCCTCTTGAAAATCCCCGACGCGATTAATACATAATATTTATATTTTACATTGCGCATATGTTATTTATTCATCGCAATCGCACGATTCAAAGGGAAAGTTTTAGGTTCTCATTTCAAAACCGTTGATCTCTGATTGTACATTTATTATTAATACAAAATCAAATGAATGATGGTTATTGATTCTATTTCGAATACGTTGAGTGTGACTTCTAAAGAGAGAATTTAAGTTTGATTTACGGAGTTAATAGATGAAAATCAAAAAATAGATCTTTCATATAGTTGTTCTGTTTATTCTCTTTTTACCACGTCTGAAATCTTTTCTCCATTGCAGAACTATAGAACACCCAATCCTTTCATTCGACGAGCAAGGGAAATTTTACCAGACAACGAAATTTCTAGAAGATCTAGGAAAGAAAAGGCCATTATCGCTACAAAGACACCTATTTTCACCATGGTACCTACAGAGAAACCAGCCAGAATTAAGCTGGTTACAGACACATCATGCCAAGGTCTTGGAAAACTCTGTTGGGAAGAGGTATATAACCTGATTGAAAGGGAAAACCCTAAGGTCATTGTGGCAAAGGCAACAATTCCTGATGAAGACGACTCAGATTCTGATTCAGAAACTTCTCTTCAAGCACTTGCGAATTCATTCCTGCATCGAATTGCAGCTCGGGCAAACATTTTCCCTTACTATGATGTAATCTGGTGGGTGATAGATAATGTCACCATCCAGAACAGGATGTTTGTTTCAGCTACTGGGACAACATTTGGGTCATTTAAAGCAGAGGACATTAAAGCAATGTTCCGGACCCGCAAAAAATCTACAACAAAACCTTTATCAAGGAATTTTCTGCAAATAATGAAAATCAGTCTAAGCCAATCAGAGAATGGAGAAGAGCTCCAAAGAAGCACAAAAACGAGGCATCAAGTATGTACTCTTTGGAGTCATTTTCGCCTCCATACTGTTATGCTGCCGCAATGATGTGCAGGCTATTTGGAAATGATAATTCAGCTAGGTTTTCTATACAAATGGTATCTTTAATCCATTCTGCTCTAAATTCCGAAATCATGGACTGGGCTGTCATTCTTTCAGATAAGATAGCCAATAGAATTCTCTAGTATAGAAAGGACAAGGAAACAAGAAACGCAACCCCAATTTAATTTTGTCCCTATATTCTATATTCCCTATGTTTCAACTCTGAATTTCCCATGTTAGGATGGAAATGGACCCCCAAAGATCATGCTCGTATTCATATATATCATAAATTCTTGTGGAAAGTTCATTTAAAAAAAATGTTTATAGAATTTGTCACGGTTTCCTCATCCCTATTTATCAAACCATTTTTAACCGATTCCCTCCCAGGCTTTTTGAAAAAGCTAAAATTGATATATCCTTGATTGGGGATTGGTTCGGAGAAGAAATATTTACCTATATCAAAGTCTTCGGGAGCATTGTAGAGCCCCATATTCTTCCTCTGTATGTTCCCGATAAACTTTTAGCACAAGATATTTCCTATCAGTTAATAGTAGAAGGCATGTCCAGGTCTTTGAAGAATAATAATTAGTTGATGTGGCCTACTTTTTGTTTGTGCTCAACCTAGTCTCCTAAATTGAGTTCATTTAATTGTCAACCAGGGTTGGTAAACTGCTAAAATGAAGTGCACTATATGTGCCTAGGTGTTTGTCTCTTAATGCGTTGTGTTTAGTGTTTTATGATGTTTTTGGTCTTTTATGATGATTTATGATGTTTTTGGTCTTTTCTGATGATTTTTATGTTCAAAAGGAAAATGACTAGAAAGCTAGTGGAAAGAAGCTACTGGTTAAAAACAGAGTGAAGCCTAATTGGTTGATGACAAATGACAAATGCAAATGCAAATACTGAAACAGAATCAAACCTAAACTATGACTAAGCAGAATACAAATCTTGATAATGACTTCAAGAAAATGAATCAAAACATAAACTGAACTTGTCCATTTCTTTCATCAAAGGTATTTTGGGAGAGCTTAAGAAATGGTCAGCTAAGTATACAAATTCTCCGAACTAAAAAATTAAACAACCAGCTTATAATGATGCAACATTTTATCCATGATTAAAGATTTGTTGAAGCATATTTGGAGGAAAACATTGGTACCATCATAAGATCTCTACTCTAAGACTAGTTCCTAACTCTATTCTGCAACTTAGTTAAACATCACTAAACCTTACTCAAGAGTTATAGATTTCTTTTTAAAGTAGTATTTTGAGGAAAGGCTTTGTTTATGAAGTGGTAAAGAAGTTGCAAAAGTACTTCAGGCCTTGAAATGATACTTTCTTCTGTTCATATGGTTATGAATCAATTATAGATTTGGAACAAGAAGAGGTTTTGTAAATAATGAAGGCCGTATTGTTAAGTTTAACAACTAATGTAATCTAATATGCAGTGGATGACAACTAATTGTGGAATGTAAATACAATGAGCTAAGCTAAAACTGAACTAAAATGTCACTAGTCTACAAGAAGCAGTGTTGAACTAACAAGTCATTATCAAACTTAAAACAAAATGACAGAGAATGAATTGAATGCAATTTGACTACGGAACACCCTAACTAAGTTATCATGCATTAATCTATGGGATTCTACAGCCTATTTTGTCCATCATGAATGGGGTTTTGGAAGAGCTTCTTAGAACAATCTTGGCTGTAAAATTCAGTGCAAATGCAAACATAAAGACTGAAAGCAATTTAAAAACTAAGACATCACAACTATCTCCTACCCATCATTATGATATTTTGGAAGAGCGTTTTAAGACTAAGATTAGCTATTCTACTTAGTGCAAACAAACAACTAAAACATTCAGTATCACAGTCATGCCTTAGACATCATAAAGATTTTTTGGAAGAGTTTTCTTAGTATAAGTTCAACTGTGATAATGAACAAACGAAATTACAAATAAATCCTACAACACTACAGCCATTTCCCATTCATTATCATGATCTTTTGGAATAATTTCTTCTTTTGGAAGAGTTTCTTAGAACAAGTATAGCTATAGTGGCTAATGAAATTAACTATGAACTCAAACTTCAAAAACGTGAAAATAACTAAGATACTTATCTAGATTACGAAAGTAAAGCCGTGCAGGAGGCATGGGCCCTCTACCACCAGACGAAATCTAACTTAAAATCAACTCAACGCGTTCAAAGCAATGTTGTCTTCTTCATTAATGGAAAAAATAACTTGAAACAGAGTAGTCTCGGTCTTCAGAAATATAGCAGTCAATACATAAAATCCAAGAAAAATCTAGAGCTATCTCTCGGTTTCCCGAGTGTTTTTATAACAAATCTACATAACAGAACTTGCAACAATACGGGGATCATTGACTTTCCTTATCAAAATCGTACTAGGACTCTACGGATGGCAGCGTAAAGGAACAAAGAACATCTGGACTAGAACAATCCTATTAGAAGTCTGCCTCCTTGAATGAGTTCCCACGTACCAAAACAACGTCCAGAATTCGGTTCAGTCTTCATGGTGAGCAACGAACAATGAGGACATAACGTGGAATATACCCATGTGTGGATTTTCCTGAGAGGACACCTGGAACATGCTTGAACATGAAGACAGCTGCAGAATTTCCGGTTAGCTACGAAATGTCTGCATTCTGCAGCTAGTTCCGGTCAAAATGCACTACAATGACAAAAATCACAAAACTTAGCAAGTTAGCCATGTTAATCATTCTAAAAGTAATTTTAACTAATTTCATTGATCAATTGGGTCTGGGATAACGATGGACAAAGGAAAATGAGGTAAAGTAAGATGAAAGAAAGAACAATCTTGGGGCTCAACATACCCCCACTGTTGTCTTCTTGCATGTCCTCATGCAATTTATTCCATAAACTCAGAGACTTCTGCAAGAACATCTAATCCTCTCCTTCTTCTTTGCCTGGAAGCTAAAGGTCTTCTGGGTTTTCTGATGACAAGTTTGAACCTTAAGTTGATAAGTGCCCTGATTAGCTTCTTGTTCCTCTTTTTCAACTTTTCATTAGCTTTTTCCACTTTGTCCATTTGTAGAGATAAGGTTGAGTTCATACTGGTTTTGAGTTTGACTTGTTCCTTCAGAATATCATTCTCATTTTTTATGTGTCTATTAATTATTTCCAGCTCATACCTATCCCTTCTTAACACATCTATTTCGGACAGTGGAGGACTAGGGGTTCTATCTCTACTCTCTGAAGCTTTCCTTTCCAGTGTTTCAACATAGTCATAAACTTCTTGCTGAGCAGGGTCAATTTCAGGGGTTTCTTCATTAAAATATTCTTCAACATCTTCAATAGATGTTTCCTCATCTTCTATATTTATCACCCCTGTTTGTTTTATCTGTGTTTTCCTTAGTTTCCCCCTGAGTCTATGGCTTCTTCTTGGCCGGGATGATCCCTCTCCTTTTTCTGTGGCAGATTTCCTGATTACCCTTTCTTTCTTAAGTTGTCTCTTAATTTGAGTCAACTTCTCAGAGATTATTTCTTCACTACCTTCCTGTACTGTTTTTTCAATTTCAATTTTAGAGGCTCTCCATTTTCTGCTTCTCCTTGTAGGCTGTTGTTCAGGTGAGGGATCTTTTGGTTCCTCAAAGTGGTTTCTTACCAAGAAATTATCCCAAGTATCTTTTGTTTTGGTTAAATGGTGTTCAATTAAAATCTTAACCAAGCCATGATGGTATAGAGTTGTCTCTAGGAATTGGACTCTCCTTTGAACACAAGAAGCCATCTTTTTCAAACTTTGAAGCAAGAAATAGGGCAAATTTAGCTCTTCCTCCAGAAAATGCATTATCAATCTAATATGGTAAACATAAAATGTGCCATATCTACCTTCACATGTGATAAATTTTTGTAGAATAAGCAATATGTTTCTCCATTTATTTTTTAATGCAGAACTTGGAATTTCCTTTTTAAACACAGTGACATCCATACCTGGTGATTTTAGGATTTGCTTCCATGATTCATTGTGAAATTCTCTGTTTTTAAACCATCTCTCTCCATGTCTAAGCAATCCTGTTGCTTCTGCAATAAAACCCTCTGTGATAGTGAATTTAACATCTCCAATTTCAACCTCGGCTCCCTTAAATGACCTTGCAAATGTTTTAGTGACTTCTTTGTGGAAGCCATTAAATTTCTCAAGAAATTGTAGACATCCTACCTGTTGCAACATTTCTCTACTTTGAGGGTATCCTTCCAGGTATTTTGTGCCCACTGGTTCAGTTCTTACAATAAGGCCCATAATTCCTTCTTCAATCTTCAGATTAGTACTCTTTCTGCTCACGAAAACAATAACTTCAACCTTCAAATTGATATACCTCTGGTTCACAGAGATAGTGCTTAAATCTTCAAACTGATATATCTCTGCTTCTTGGTGACAATGGCTTCAAACTCCACACTGATATACCTCTGCTTCACGGTGATAATGCTTCAAATTCCACACTGATATACCTCTGCTTTTCGGTGATAATGCTTCAATCTCTGCTCACGGTGATAGTGGTTTGATATTTCAAATTGATATACCTCTGCTCACGGTGATAGGGATATCTCTGTTTTGCGGAATGAAAGGCTGGCTACGGAATGGAGTGATGGAGGTAGTTACGGAATGAGTTAATGAAGTGAGGTGAAGAAAACACATCAATGAGTGAAAAGACTGCGGAGATTTTTACAACGGAAAAAAAAAAAAAAAATCATCATTAAATGATTTGGCTGGGTGACGTGAAGAAATCAAACACTTCAGCCTTTTTAACCGCTTCAATGATGGTCGGGTATAGAATTTGAAATGAGAGATTTTTATCCAAATTTTTTGGAGGGTATATTTGCCATGATCAATAAAAATAATCAAAACAACTTTTTCGAATGATTCATAACTAAAACTATACTAAAGTTTATGATATGCCATTATAATCAAAACTTGTTACCTTTGCTTTTCATCTGCTTTTTGTGGTCTTCATATACTTGGTTCTCCAATGGAAACCATTATTTTTTGAGTCCTCATAATTCTCTTAATTTTGCTTGTTTATGGATATACTGGACCATTTTGTTGCAATTCAAATGTCTGCTGATTAGTGCCTTTAGGATCTGTAGCTGTGGAATGACTGTCTGGCTGCGGAAAGTCTAATCAGCTGCAGAATGTCTGTTTAGCTGCAGAATGTACCTGTAGAGCATTTTAATCATGGAATGGAGTGATTTGGAATATAAGTGAAATGTTATATGGCATGAATGAAGATGGATGATGAGACATGATATGTATGAAGTGGATGATGAAATGGAATGGATTCAATTTATGAAATGGAGTGGAAGAATATAGGAAATGTCCTGCAATCCATGACATGTGTTATTCATTTGCAGAAAAACATTAAACTTTAAATTTTGATATAGAAATTAGGTGGATGAAGTATGGAATGAGATGAATGATATATGGAATAAAGTGAAGTATGAATGAATGAATGAAATGGAGTATGGATGGATAAGTGAATGGAATGAAATGAGATGGATCATAAGTACAATGGATCTGAACTTATGATTTTGTAACAACTGCTTGCAAAAACAAAATGGGAAAAGTTAGAGTGTCATAAAGACTCTGATTTTCACCCTATCTTTTCTCTATAAACATGCCAATCAATGATTGGTTTTCATGTTTATACCTTTTTTTTTTTTTTTCAAAAGAAATGCTTCAGAAAATTCAATCAAGTTGATGAAGAAGAAAGATTCTTCTTCATTAACTTCACATCACTGTTTTCCTGGAACTTCTTGAAAAATTCTTCTCTTGAGAGTGGTTTTTGATACAGCTTCAATCTATGACCATTCACAAGAAAAGTGACCTCTTCTTCATCTATTGTCCTGATTTTTACTGCTCCATTGTCAAAAATTTCAACAATTTCATATGGCCCTAGCCAATGTGTTTGAAATTTACCTTGAAAATCCTTGAATTTTGAATCAAACAAGAGAGCCCAATCACCTTCCTTGAATTTCTTCTCTTTGAAGTACTTATCATGCCATCTAGTCCTTTGCTGTTGGACTAGACTTGTTTTCTGAACTGCATCTTGTCTGATCTCATCCAATTCATTAATCTGCTCCAATCTATGCTTTTGTGCCTCCGTTAAATCAAGTCCTAACTGAACTGCCATTTTGAAAGTTTGAATTTGGAACTCTATGGGAAACAAAACTTGCTTTCCATAAACAAGTTCATAAGGAGTATGGCCTGTTGTGTTTCTCCATGTAGTTCTATAGGCCCACAAGGCTTCAGGAAGCCTATCTACCCAATCTCTTCTATGTAAATGAACAATCTTTGTTAGGATTCCTTCAATGACTTTATTAGTAGATTCCACTTGACCATTTTCTTGTGGATGATAAGGAGTAGATTTTCTATGCCTGATTTTGTACCTCTCCATCATTTTCTCCACTAGCCTTGATGTAAATTGAGCTCCTTGATCTGTAACAATTTCCCTTGGGACACCAAAACGAGTAAAAATATCCTCAAAAGAAAAGTAACTACAGATGATTCATTAGCAACAAGTAATGGTTTAGCTTCTACCCACTTAGTAACATAATCAGTGCAAACTAATATGTATTTCTTTTGTCTTGATGGAGGACTAATAGGTCCTACAAAATCCAAAGCCCATTTTTCAAAAGGTTCAATGTGTACCTGAGGTTGTAATGGCATCTCACATGAAGGAGAAGGTTTCCCTACCCTTTGGCAACTGTCACACCTTTTGACATACTCTTTAGCATCTTTAAACAAGGATGGCCAATAATATCCTAAATGGAGGATCTTATAAGCTGTCCTCTTATCAGCAAAGTGTCCGCCACAAGGTTCATCATGGCATGCTTTGAGAATCTCAAGCATCTCATCTCCACGAACACATCTCCTAATGATCAAATCTGGACCTGTCTTGTACAACTCATTAGCAACCCATGAATATTTTGCACTGTCATAAATGATTTTTCTTTTATCTCTTACATTCATTATTGAAGGAAATTTCCCTGAAACTAAATAATTAGCAATGTCAGCAAACCAAGGAGTCTGAGTAGAAATTGCAAAAAGATATTCATCAGGAAATTGATCTTCAACTGGAGTATCATCTTTGATGTTTTGGAGTCTAGATAGGAAATCAGCTACTGTGTTTTGTTTTCCAGGCCTATCTAGAATGGTAATGTTGAATTCTTGTAAAAGCAATAACCATCTTATAACTCTGCCATTAGTAATTGATTTGTTCATTAAGTATCTAATTGCAGAATGATCAGTGTGAACAAAAGTTTCATAGCCTGTTATATAGTGTCAAAATTTGTTTATGGCATGAACAACAGCTAAAAACTCTTTTTCAGTTACAGTATAGTTTAACTCTGCATGAGTCAAATTTTTACTGGTATAGTAGATGGCATAAGGAATCGGGTCTTTTTGTCCCAATACTGCTCCTAGAGTTGTATCAGAAGCATCTGTTGAGATATGAAAAGGTAACTTCCAGTTAGGTCCCCTTAAAATAGGTGCTTCAGAAATTTTTGTTTTCAGGGTTTCAAAGGCTAACTGGCAATCAGAATTCCATTTGAATTCACAATCTTTGGTAAGTAATTTGAAGAGTGGAGATGCTATCTTAGTGAAGTTTTCTATAAACCTCCGATAATATCCTGTAAATCCTAGAAAACTCCTAACATATTTTTGACAACTTGGAATAGATAAGTTAGAGATGACTTCAACTTTTGACTCATCAACTCTAATCCCATCCCCTGAAATGTGATGCCCCAAAACAATACCTTCAGTAAACATCATGAAACATTTCTCATGACTTAGTGAAAGATTTGCTTCCTGACATCTCTTTAAAACTTTTTCCAAGTTTGCTAAAGCTTCTTCAAAAGTGTTTCCATAAACTGTGAAATCATCCATGTATACCTCTACACAATCATGTATTAGATCTGAAAAAATTCCTAATACTGCCCTTTGGAATGTTGCAGGTGCATTGCATAATCCAAATGGCAATACTCGGTAAGCATAGGTACCCCAAGGACAAGTAAATGTGGTTTTGTCTTGATCTTCAGGTGCTACTTGGATTTGGTTGTAACCACTAAACCCATCTAGGAATGAGAAGTACTTTTTGCCAGCTAATGTATCTAACACTTGATCTATGAAAGGTAAGGGAAAATGGTCTTTAAGAGTAGCTTTGTTTAGTTCCCGGTAGTCAATACACACCCTCCATTTTCCATTTTTCTTTGGCACAATTACCAAAGGAGAAACCCACTGACTATCTGAAATAGGATAGATGAAGTTGACATTTAACAATTTTTGCAATTCTTCCTTAATAATCTCCCTAAGATTTGGATTCATCCGTCTTTGAGGTTGTCTGATTGGTTTGCAATTTTCCTCTATATAGATGTGATGAGTGCAAGTCTTGGGGCTTATCCCTTTCATGTCAGTGTATTCCCATGCATATGCAGAAGAATGTCTCTGTAATACTTTGACTAACTCTTCTTGTTGAGATTTTTCTAGGTTTTTATTTATGTTCAAAGTTTTGCCTGGAAATATCTCACTTGTAGAGCTGCCAAATTTATCCATAGAATTAAGAGACATCTACCTTGATGACAAAAACTCAATATTGGATCCCTCTTGAAATGATTCATGTTTGTGTTCTAGAGAGGATTCAAAGTTTTCTAGAGTATTCAGAATTTGATTATCTTCACTAATTTCTGAAATTGTGAAGAGAGGTTGTAAATATTCTTCATCCTCTATCCATTGAGTGTCATCTAGATCTGTAATTGTACTAGCTGGAGGATATAAAGTGAACTTCTTAGTTTAACTACCATCAGATATGTACATATCACCGGATCTACAACTAATAAAAGCATCAAATGTAGCCAACCAAGGTTTTCCTAATATAACAGGATGTCCTCCTAGATTATTCTTAGGAGTTAGGATCATGAAATCCACAGGGTACTCCCAAGAATCTAGGGACACTGGAATGTCTTCTATTACCCCATCTGGTTTGATCACAGATCTATCTGCTAATTGTAATAGTGTGGGTGTAAAGAGAAGATTAGGAAGTTTCAGTTTATCCATGATTTGTCTACTCATGATATTGATTGCTGCTCCTAAATCAATGAGTGTGTTTTGGATTTCAATTCCATTGATGTGAATTTTAACAACTAGATTTCCTGGGTCAAGATACTTTGGAATAACAATCTTGCCCATCATAATGTCTACTATTTTTCCTTCCAGTTGAATTTTCTTTGTTTCTCTTATTCTTTTTCTTGTTTTCTTCATGCTCAACTCCTTTATTGTTTTGCCTAAAATTGGAATTTCCTTAATGGCTTGTAATAATGGAATTTTAATGCAAACATTTCTCAGCTCATCTAGGAAATCATAATTAGGCACCATAATTTGTTGTTCTACACCTCTATCAATTTATAATCTTTCTAGAAAGGGAGGTATAGAAGTAGATGTGGATGGTTTCTCTAATACAGGAGTTGAAATTATTGGATCTTTTTGCTTTAATTTTTCAGTGTTTGGGTCTTGAAAAGATGTGTCTTCCTCAAGACTTTTATTCACTCGTAGAGAGTCTTCCTCAGAGTTATCTTGTTCCTGTATGATCACAGAAGGTTTCCTCTTTTCAAGTATTCTTCCAGACCTAAGTTGAACATCACTAAGGTCTAAAGGAGTAATTAAATAAGTTGGAAATTGTTGGCCTTCTATCATGTATGTGTTTTGAGGATTTTTATTATTGGGGTTTGGTATGGGTTGAGCAGGCAATTGATTTGATTTTTGAGGGAATAGTAATGGAAGTGGTTGATTTTGATGTGGTACGTTCTGATGATGTTGTTGAGGATTTTGTTGAAAATTTTGTTGAGGATTTTGTTGAAAATTTTGTTGAGGATTTTGAGGATAAAAATGTGGGTATGGTGGATAGGATGGTGGATACTGATAATACTGAGAGTATCTTCCAAAGGGATTTTGTGCTCCTTGTGCCCAAGCTTGAGATTGATTTTGAAATTGAGGCCAAGGTTGCTGCCAAGAATTCCAAGATGGAGGTTGATTATACATTTGATCGTGGAATCCTTGTGTTTGAGGTCCCTGCCAAGGTCTTCTAGAGACAAAATTAAGAGATTCTGTGGATTCTATAGGAGTTTCCTCCTGAAAGACAGCTTTGAGACCAGGAAGAGAAGGAAAATTCTTGGTCTCATGTTTTTCAGAACAAATGACACAGGTCTCTACAACTTTTACATCCAATGGACAGTCTCTCAAGGCATGTTTCTTTCTACATTTGGGACAAAAGATTGCCAAGGCATCAGATTCAGCTTTTTGCTTGTTTTGTGTCTTAAGGGTGTCTATTTTTTCACTAAGACTCCCTAAGATGTCAGATTTAAAATCATCAAGCATATGTCCTATTTCTGATCTACTTACTGTCCCAGAAGCAGATTTACGTGCCCTTGCAAGAGCAGGATCTCTTGGACCTTTTACAGTTTTAGATTTACCTCTTGAAAGGTTGATACATAACTCAGATATTTCAGGTAATGTGATCTGTGATATATCCCATTTTCCCATCATGTTAACGATATCCAACCATTCATCCCTAATTGTTTTCAACAAAAGAGCTTTTAAGGTGTCTTGATCTAGGTTTTCCATTTTTTCTCTTTTAATGTTGTAATGAAATCTCTCCAACAAATCTTCTAAGTTTTCATCTTCTTTTTGTAACGTCTTAAACACTTCTTCCTTATGATTGACCGGCATACAATAATCCAAATACCTCTCTAGAAATGCTTGTTTCATGTCTTCCCATGTCCTAATAGAACTGTTGATCAAACTCATAAACCACTTCAATGCTGCTCCTTTCAATGTTGAAGGAAATAGTTTCAGTTTTTGAGCATCTTGTAAGTATTCATAATTTCTACACAGAACTTCAAATTCAAATAGGAAGGTTTCAGGATCTTCCGTTTTAAGTCCATAGAAGTTTGGAAGGACAGAGGGTGAAATGTTTTTCATGGTTGTATTGGTTTCTTCATCAATTATAGGGAACCCAAAAGAGCTTCCTATTTCTCTTCTACCTCTTCCTCCATCTGCACCTCTACCTCCTTCTCCTCTACCTCCTTCTCCTCTACCTCTACCTCTACCTCCAAATAATGTGTGTTCTCCATTAAAGACTCCTCCTCCTCCTTCTTCTTCCATAGTTGACTCTCCTATGGAAGTGGAAAATTTTGTGTCCCTAACAGGAGTCTTTAGATATTCTTCTAAGGCAGGTTCAGTGGATGAAGTGGAAGGTTTCTCTAATGGGATATCTGATCTTAGGTCTTCTAGAAGTCCAGGATCAGTAAAGGATGGAATATGGGTCTGAGTTGAAGGTGTACTAGCTCTTGGTCTATGTGAAACAAGTGGTGTTCTAGGAATCAAATTTCTGTTTCTGCTGCTTATAAATCTACCCCTTGAATCTCTCTCTCTCTACGCATATAATTGTTTTTGGGAATTAAGAAACAAAGGTTACCTAGTTTTCACTTCCCCCGCAATGGTGCCAAAATGTTTGTGCTCAACCTAGTCTCCTAAATTGAGTTCATTTAATTGTCAACCAGGGTTGGTAAACTGCTGAAGTGAAGTGCACTGTATGTGCCTAGGTGTTTGTCTCTTAATGCATTGTGTTTAGTGTTTTATGATGTTTTTTTTCTTTTATGATGATTTATGATGTTTTTGGTCTTTTGTGATTATTTTTATGTTCACAAGGAAAATGACTAGAAAGCTAGTGGAAAGAAGCTACTGGTTAAAAATAGAGTGAAGCCTAATTAGTTGATGACAAATGACAAATGAAAATGAAAATACTGAAACAGAATAAAACCTAAACTATGACTAAGTAGAATACAAAGCTTGATAATGACTTCAAGAAAATGAATCAAAACATAAACTTAACTTGTCCATTTCTTTCATCAAAGGTATTTTGGGAGAGCTTAAGAAATGGTCAGCTAAGTATACAAATTCTCCTAACTAAACAATTAAACAACCAGCTTATAATGATGCAACATTTTATCCATGATTAAAGATTTGTTGAAGCATATTTGGAGGAAAACATTGGTACCATCATAAGATCTCTACTCTAAGACTAGTTCCTAACTCTATTCTGCAACTTAGTTAAACATCACTAAACCTTACTCAAGAGTTATAGATTTCTTTTTAAAGTAGTCTTTTGAGGAAAGGCTTTGTTTATGAAGTGGTAAAGAAGTTGCAAAAATACTTCAGGTCTTGAAATGATATTGTCTTCTGTTCATATGGTTATGAATCAATTATATATTTGGAACAAGAAGAGGTTTTGTAAATAATGAAGGTCGTATTGTTAATTTTAACAACTAATGTAATCTAATATGCAGTGGATGACAAATAATTGTGGAATGTAAATACAATGAGGTAAGCTAAAACTGAACTAAAATGTTACTAGTCTACAAGAAATAGTGCTGAACTAACAAGTCATTATCAAACTTAAAACAAAATGACAGAGCATGAATTGAATGCAATTTGACTCTGGAGTACCCTAAATAAGTTATCATGCATTAATCTATGGGATTCTACAGCCTGTTTTGTCCATCATGAATGGTGTTTTGGAAGAGCTTCTTAGAAAAATCATGGCTGTACAATTCAGTGCAAATGCAAACATAAAGACTGAAAGCAATTTAAAAACTAAGACATCACAGCTATCTCCTACCCATCATTATGATATTTTGGAAGAGAGTTTTAAGAGTAAGATTAGCTATGCTACTTAGTGCAAACAAACAACTAAAACATTCAGTATCACAGTCATGCCTTAGACATCATAAGGATTTTTTGGAAGAGTTTTCTTAGTATAAGTTCAACTGTGATAATAAACAAACGAAATTACAAATAAATCCTACAACACTAAAGCCATTTCCCATTCATTATCATGATCTTTTGGAATAATTTCTTCTTTTGGAAGAGTTTCTTAGAACAAGTATACCTATAGTGGCTAATGAAATTAACTATGAACTCAAACTTCAAAAACGTGAAAATGACTAAGATACTTATCTAGATTACGAAAGTAAAGCCGTGCAGGAGGCAGGGGCCCTCTACAACCAGACGGAATCTAACTTAAAATCAACTCAACGCGTTCAAAGCAATGTTGTCTTCTTCATTAATGGAAAAAATAACTTGAAACAGAGTAGTCTCGGTCTTCAGAAATATAGCAGTCAATACATAAAATCCAAGCAAAATCTAGAGCTGTCTCTCGGTTTCTTGAGTGTTTTTATAACAAATCTACATAACAGAACTTGCAACAATACGGGGATCATTGCCTTTCCTTATCAAAATCGTACTAGGACTCTATGGATGGCAGCGTAAAGGAACAAAGAACATCTGGAATAGAACAGTCCTATTAGAAGTCTGCCTCCTTGAATGAGTTCCCACGTACCAAAACCACGTCCAGAATTCGGTTCAGTCTTCATGGTGATCAACGAACAATGAGGACATAACGTGGAATATACCCATGTGTGGATTTTCCTGAGAGGACACTTGGAACATGCTTGAACGTGAAGACAGCTGCAGAATTTCTGGTTAGCTACGGAATGTCTGCATTCTGCAGCTAGTTCCGGTCAAAATGCATTACAATGACAAAAATCACAAAACTTAGCAAGTTAGCCATGTTAATCATTCTAAAAGTAATTTTAACTAATTTCGTTGATCAATTGGGTCTGGGATAACAATGGACAAAGGAAAATGAGGTAAAGTAAGATGAAAGAAAGCACAATCTTGGGGCTCAACACTTTTCCCTTCCACTATGGAGATCATACTCTTAATAAATTCACACATGCTGAGAAGGAGGTCATCAAGATAAGAGATATTAAACTCTCTACAGTCCCAAGAAGGCAATATGACCCAAAGAAGGTTGCATTTGATTTTACTACTTCAGTTTCAATCGCTCGATTTGAGCATGAACCAGATGAGTTCGATGATTTGTTAAGTTCTCCCAAGTCTAAGTTTCAGACTGAAGATATGAATAAATTCATGTTATTTAGAAGCCAGAGACTGCTAAAAGCTCCTCTAGATCAATTAAGAATTCCTGTGCAAGAGTCTGAAACACAACAAAAGGAAAAAGAGGATACATCTGGCAAAGCAGCTAAAGAAAAATCTACCAGCAGGATCAATGTATAGACTGAAGAGGTAAGCACAAGTGGAAAACCTGATGTGAAAAAATAGAATACCAATGGTAAACTCAATGTACATATTGATCAGAAATCTATAGCTCAAACATGAAAATAAAACACAGGTACTGAGACCAATGTGCAAGCAATAAAAGGAGATATGAGCAAAAATCCAGATTCTCAACTTGGAAGAGAAAAAACTACTGAGAAATTAGTGGAATCTGCTGAACTTATAGTTTCTTCCCATTTGCTGAGCCAATATGAGCAATTTTCCCAGCAAATAAGACAACAAAATAATCCCCAAGTTAAAGTTATGGAAGATCAATATATGGAAGTTATTCCTGAACATCCTACAGGTGAAATTATGTTGAAAGTAGAAGAAATTCCTCCTCTAGACATATTTTACAGTCCTAAGCATAAGGTTGTTGTTAGAAAGCAGAGGAAGAGGAGAAGAACTGACCAAGATTCACTTTCAACATCACAAGTGGAATTTATGAACATTGTTTACAAAAATGTTGAGGTGAATCCGTCGGAGGATCTCACCAAATTATCTTAATATGCAGGTGCCTATAGTGCTGCAACTATAGACAAAGCTTCTGAAGTTTCTCAGTTGATGAAACAAAAATACTTATAGATAGCTATGCTAGAGGAATAGGCCACAGAGAATTAGCAAAATATTGTTCAGTCAGAAAATCAATTGCAAGATGAGGAGCTCAGATATAAACAGCTGGAAGAGCAACTTAGCATTGAAAAGAAGAATATTGATGAACAAGCCTTGAACAAACAACAGCAGTTGAGTCAAGAAGTAGAGAAGTTACAAAATATTCTGCAAAATGAGGAAAATGCAAAGATTGAACAAGAGTAAATATTCCAATCAGCATTGGAAAAGTTCAAGGATTACCCTAAATTAGATCAATTCAAAACTGAAGCTCTTGAAACAAACAAACTACTATCTCAGTAGGTAAATTAATTTTTTCTAAAGTTGGCACAAGCTGAGCCATTGTACGAAATAACATCATCTTTGATAGATGAAGCAGTCACTCTCAGGCAAGAAATTGATGATGTCGATGACAAAATTTCTGAATTCCTTTCATGGCAGGATACAGAGCAAGGAAGAAAAGCTAATCTTCCTAGAATTGAGGAGAGACTCAAGGAGATTTTATTTATGGAATGGGAACATCAGTTGATGAAATCAGAAAGAGCCATATCAAGAGCTAAAAGTATGCTGAATAATATAACACAATTGATTAATGACATCTTGAATGCCCCTAATTTGATCTCAGATTGTACCCCAGGCAAATTACCAAAAGTAAAAGAAGCTGATTGCAGGTGGAAGGAAGAGATAATCAATAAGAATCAACAGATTATCAAACTTCAAGGAATTTCATGGGATATTATGTGGACTTATCTAATCAAGTCACACAATCAACAAATGACCATCAAATTCCTTTCAAATGCTATTAATTGTATCATTCCTGAATTCTATGATGCTACGTATACTAGGCAGTTACATTCAAGGCTAAGTCATCCAACAAAAGTCAAAGATATTCTCAAAATGTGCCATCTGGGCACATTGAACGCAGGAGATAATCAATGAATCAGTTTTACTTCAATATCGCAATTCTGTTTACAGATTTCCGATGAGATAGATTGTAGCAGTAGTTTTAGTTATTTTGTTTTATTTTTAAGTTCCTATTTAAACCCCTTTCATGCATTTAGAAAGGGGTCCTGAGTTTGTAATATTTTGACTTGGATGTTACATTTTTGTACTCCATTGACTCTTATATTTTTATAAAGGATCACATCTGGTGTTCTATGGAAAATTGTCTTTAAGAATTGCATTTCTGTATCTTGGATTCTATTTTACATTGAAGTGTTGGATTTGGATATTGAATTGCATCGGGAAAAGTATCAAGATGAATACGATATTTCTATCTATTCACTGTTAATTTTCTTATGTTATGAGATGTTCTCTTTAAAAATTGTTATCATTTATATGTACTTGTTTTACAATATTTCTTTATACATATCATTTCTAAATGTGTAGAAATATTCATCTCTTACAGTATATGAAAATGATATATAAAACGATGAATACAATGTGTTATTATAACTCTGTTTAATTTCTTAAACAAAGTTATCTTTATTTGTTACTGCATATCTCAATTAAACTATAATACATTTTCATGGTTATTGATTTAATTGAAACAATTTTAAAGTTGTATTCATATTTGATACCCGAGTTTAATTCTAGATTCATTTATAAGTTATAAATTAGATTAGATAGTTTATTTCAGTCATTTAGTCCCATTTTCCATTCATCCAATCATTCCATCACCAACCCATTTAAGTTATTAGGAACTGGTCCTATCAATCCATTCGAAGCCACCACACCAAACGGAAAAGGATTTGTCCTAAGGTCCCGACCGGGTGGTTTTCCCCCAATGTTTGAAGAAGCGATTTTTGAGGCTTCAATAGTGGTATGACCTCTGCCTATTCTTATTTTTGGCTCTGCGTGAGTGGTCTCCTACACTCCATGATCCTCCTCCTGTGGCTGATCCACATCTTGAGGCTCATCTTTGGGAATGAGAAGTTCCTCCTCTGCAAGCAAGTGTAACTCCCTCTTAAGCGAAAACTTCATGGCTTTCTCCTCATTGAATTTTATATCTCGTCACACCACATTCATCCAACTGTTTGGAAAATACACACGATAATTATGGGGTGTTTCTGTGTACCCCACAAATATCCCAAATTCTACAGTCGGCTCCAGCTTCTTCCTGGCGTCCTTAGTCACATGAATGTAAACATATGATCCAAAAATATTTAAATGAGAAATATTAGGCTTCTTACCAGTAAAAGATTCTTCAGGTGTACTCATGCAAAGTACTTTATGAGGACAACGGTTTTGCACATAAACCACAGTGTTGCATGCTTTCGCCCACAAGTGCATCGGTAGGCCCTGGTCATGTAGCATAGCTCATGCAGCACCCACGATCATTTTGGTCTTCCTCTCCATGACCCCATTCTATTGTGGGTTATGAGGCACTATGAGTTCTCTTCGAATTCCTTATTTTCTACAGAATTCTTTGAACTCGTTCGAGATATATTCACCACCATTATCACTTCGCAGAGCCTTCACTTGCTTCCCCGACTCCTTCTCCACCAATGCTTTAAACTCACAAAACTTTAAGAATGTTTGATCCTTATTTTGCATGAAGTAATCCAGCATATACAAGAATAGTCATCAACAAATATAACATAATACCTGTGTTTTGTTGTTGAAGCAACCGAGAAAGGTCCACACACATATGTGTGAATTCTCTCTAGGATCACTGAAGCACGGTTCTCCTTCTCATGAAAGGTGGTCTTCAAAAACTTACCCATAGTACATATATTGCACTGATCTAACTGCGCAAGAGTACCCTTGGGAAGTCTATTAGAAATCTACTGCAAAATCTTCAAGGCACCATGGTGAAGATGGCCCAATATTTTGTGCCATAATTCACCCTCATCCCAACACACCACTTCTTTTGCTTTGCCCATCATTGCAGCACAACCATCTACCTCCAGCTTGTAGAGATTCTTTACTCGAATCCCTATCCTCTTGGTTTGACCTATTTTTTTATGTCGCGGGAAAGATTTTCCCTCGCTGAAAAAAACGTCATAACCTCTGTCCTCCAACATCACGAACGAGACCAAGTTCTTTTTCAAACCTGGAACATGCATAACATATTTCAACAAAAATGGTTTACCTGACTCCTTCTCAAAGGTAATGGTTCCAATTCCGGTCGCATTGTATCTACCATCGTCGCCCATCTCTAGATGCATTTGGAGATATTTCTCCTCCAAGTCACTAAACAGCTCCTTGTCTCCTGTCATGTGGAAGGAAGCACCACTATCAAGATACCACACCGATCCCATTGCGCTTGAAACCAAGCATGCGATCAAAGAGAAATAAAGTTCAAATTGTGAGGCAAGGGCCTCACCAGCTGCATCTCTAGCAACCTTCTTGTTATTCTTTTTCTGTGGGCAGTTAGTGGCGAGATGCCCATGTTCGTTACAGTGAAAACACTTCACCTTGGACAAATCCAGCTTCTTGCCTTTAGCCTCAGATTTTGGATGGGATTTCTTCTTCTTCCCTTTCCTTGCTTTGGTAGCCAAATCACAATTCTCTTCATCATCATTCTTTGATGAAGAGCCATCCCTGGTACTTCACCTTATCTCCTCCTGCACTAGATCCGACAAAAGTCGCTCTGAATCTAGTAGTTTCTCCAGTCCATTGAGAGAGTCATGATAACTATGCCAACTCATTAGTAGCCCAAGGAGAGCCAAGCTCACCAATTCATCATCCAAAACTATGATCCCCACACTCCCCATCTCATCCCTACATTGGAAAAACTTCGTGATATATTTTGTAATACTGTCACCCTTCTCCAT